>PVIY010003419.1:0-86127 GCA_004026745.1 Myrmecophaga tridactyla
AGCTGCTTCCTTTCTCTGGCATCATAAACCACCCCCCCACACACACACACCTCCACCCCTTCCCCTCACTCCTACTCTCTTTAGGATCTCAGCTTAAGTCTGAATCTTCCTAAATCCCCTAGACTAGGTCAGATCCCTTGTAAACACTCCCATGCAGCCTGCTACAGCTCTCTCTCTGGGCACGTCTTACAACTTTGACTAACTACTCAATTGTGTAATGAGTTGTTTAAAGCCTGGCTCCCTGACTGGAATATAAACTCCCTGAGAGTAGCGGTGGGTCTGTCTCATCCACCATTGGTTGCTGAGGCCTATCTCAGAGCCTGGAATGGACTGTGTAAGGACCTGAGAAAGGGAGGGTGTTGGCACTCTTGGTTCCCGGGGCTCTCCTCAGGTTCCAGAACACCTGTCCTTGGGGCACTCCTTGTGCCCAGTTCTGGCCAAAAGTCCATCGTATTCCAGGAAGCTCATGCCAGGGCAGGCTGGCTGGTCTCCAGAATACCACACCAGAGGCAGTACCCGTATCGCCTGTGGGCTGCGCTCACCCATCATCCACGATTTGCTTGACTTTGGGAATGTTTAAAACAGGTTTGAATGCATTGTCAACATTTTAAATAAGAACCTTCAAGTTTGTCGTTTTTTGTTTCTTTGATTTTGCTTTTTTTTTTTAACCAGAAATGTTCATTGCAGAAATTTGGCCCGAGTTCCTACTGGGTGGCCAGGCTGAGGCTGCAGAACTGTGGCCGCCCGTGCAGGGCTGGGCATGTGAGGCAAGGCACAGGTAGAAGTGTGCATTTGGGCCAGGGGCCTCTGGCTGCACAAGAGACCCATGCCGGCCATCTCCGCCTTCAGGGCCTTCACCACCAAGGCCCTCTTCAGCCACCAATTCTGCAGCATCACATCGATGTAACATCTAGTAACAAATCTATCTCCTTTCCATAGTCCCCAGTGGGCTCAGCCAGGAGCTGAGCGCATGCCATCTGCGTCCACATTGTAGGCCTGCTCCCACTCACCACTCACAAAGATATGGTTAACGCTTAGATGTGTCACCAACCAGAACCCCCTGGCCTCCAGAGCCCCAGCCTGCTCCGGGAACCCCAGCTCCTGGTACAGGTCCCAGGGACTCCAAAAGCACACCCTGCTTGCCTTTGTATACTTCAGCCAGGCTCACATTGTTCCCAGATGCTCCTTGATGGGGGCCATGGCTGTGGTGGCACTCCAGGAACCGAGGGTCCCGCCAAATGCCCACCCTCCTTTTCCTTCTGGCCACCGTCCTGATTCTGAGACTGTGGACTCGATGGTGGCCACCCCCGTGAGTACCAAGCCCTCTAGGGGCTCAGGAGGTGGCCAACCCAGCCCATCAGCCTTCATGTTTCAATAATTCAGAATTATTGTTCCTCTTGGAAAATCATTAGGCTCAAGAGGCAACAATTGGGTAGAGCCACGGAGCAACTATTTCCTAAGGCCTCCTGCCGTCTGAGATGCCTTGTAAACTGCCTTCATTATAAGGTTGTTTTCCTCATTCCCAGCCTCGTTTTCACACTCGGCTCCCTAGCCCTGAAGGCATTTGAGTCTTGACTTTTGTGCTGAAGTCTCTGAGGACCAATGGGATCATCAGAAAGAACCAAAATAAGACATTACTTTGGTTTCCCATAAACACACCTCTACCTCCTACCCCCTACTGCCCCATTGCTGAGATTGAATTATGTCCCCCTCTATATTCAGAACACACCAGAAGGGGGGAGTCTTCACACATTTTGAAAAAATAAATCATGTGAGAAATGACTAAATGGTCGCTGAATGACTCAACCATCGTATTTCTCAGTTCCTCTTCCAAATAGGGCCCCTCAAGAATGATCTCTCAGCTGTAGTGGAAGTAAAGGTTTTTCTTCCCTGGTGATCTGCTCTGCCTTATTTTATTAGCCTCTGGAAACTCTATAGGTCATTCATGTTTTTTTGTTTGTTTGTTTGTTTTTAACTTTGGCTACCAGGAAGTTCAGAGCTAAATTTCAAGCTTAGTTCACCATATTTTCTTTAGTTTCTGTTTCTCTGGTAACTTGTTGTTTGCCCTACTCTGCACCCTCAACCTCCTTTCTGAAAACTATTTATAACCGCCCCCCCCAACCCATATGATCTGACCTCATCCACCCTCTCCAAACTGGCCTCTTCCACTCTCTCCTTTGCTAATTCTGCTCCGGTCACGACAACCTTCTTGCTGTCCCTCCAACTCTTCAAGCTATCCTGTACCTCAGGGCCTTTGCACTTGCTGCTGCCTCTGTGTGGAATGTTCACTTTGCAGAGCTTCATGTGATGGTTTCTTTCTTGCTATGTCATCTCTTCAGAGAGGTCTTCCCTGACCACTTGATTTGTGGTCCTTTCTCTCTACCCTGCTTCTTTTCACCATAGCCTTTATCATTCTCTGAAATGGTCTTATTTATTTGCTTGTCTTTCTGTGCTTTCTGTGTTTCCACACTCAAATGAAAGCTCAATGAGGTCACAGCTATAAGCCCAGCTGTGAGCTCAGTGTCTGGCACACGGTAGACGTTCAATAGATAGTTGTCGAATGAACAAATGTTCCTCGTAGCCCAAGAAGTCCCACTTAAATACACCAGGTGAAAGCCCTCTTTCTTTATCCCTTTCTTTATATGGTTCTTGAGTTCCTCAGTCTTTATTTTACTGGTCAAATTGTATGTCTTTGGTGGTAGGCCCCTGCCCCCTCCCCTGAGCCTTTCTGGAAGTGGACAGACATAAGTAAGATACTGTACTGTCTAGAGAGGTTTCTAAACACTTTACAAATATTAACTGATTTAACCCTTCCAACAATTATCATTAAAGTTTGTTGTGTGTTGAAAAACTAGGTCAGTTCCAGCTGTAATCCCCCAGCACCTCTGAATGTGACCTTATTCAGTAATAGTGTCTTTGCTGATGTAAAAACCAGTTAAGAACAAATTGCATTAGGGTGGACTCCACATCCAGTATGACTGGTGTCCCCATAAGAGGGAACTTTGGAGACAGAGCCAGAGACACCCAGGGAGAAGAGGACCAAGTGAAGTCAGGGACAGAGATTGGAGTTAAATTGCCAACAGCAGCTACAAGAGACAAGAAACGACCCTCCCCTCCAGCTTCCAGAGGGAGCAGGGCCACGCCAATACTTGATCTCCAACTTCCAGCCTATCCAGCCTCTAGCACTGCGTGAGAATTAATTTTTGTTATTTCGAGCCACCCACTTTGTGGTTCTTTATTACAGCAACCACAGGCCACTAAGGCGCAGAATAAGAAACTGAGGCACCGAGGGATGACGTGACTTTCCCCAGGCCACCAGCCTCGGGAAGCAGAGCAGGGGCTCAAGCCCGGGAGATTGTGCTCGGAGCCCGTGGTGGCACCGCCACCGGCCAGGCTGCCTCCCGAGCCCACGGGAGGAACGCGTCCCCGCAGCCCTGAGACCGTGAGACCGGCTCACTTCCTCGGCCCCACCCCTCACTCTTACTTTATTTCGGGCTTTTTCTTTTTGCATGAGCAGACACCTGGAATTGAACCCGGGTCTCCGGCATGGCAGGAAAGAACTCTGCGGCTGAGCCACCGTGGCCTGCCCTATTTGGGTTTTTGAGCCGAATCCAGGAGACCCAGGATGCAGCTCCATCAGGACTGTGACAGATTGTGGGAGGCCCCGCGCGCGGGCCTGGGGCTCCTTCTAATCACACCAATTGATATATAAACGTGCAGGATTTACACCTCATTAGATCAGCAGTGCCAAACGAAGCAACAGGGTTCAGCCGTCCCCTCCTTAATTAACTGCTTCTGCAATAAAGCAAAAACTGTGAAGGGTAACTGCAAAGCAGAGCCCCAAAATCCCCAATGAATATCAACAGCAGCACAGTTGGAGGAAACTGAAACTGAAACAGTCACAAAAGTTGTGTCGGGGGTTTCTGATTTGAATCAAGGCTTTACACCCTCTGCCAAACTCTTATTTCAGTTCTTGCCCGAGGCGGGTGATTTTTTGCCCCTGAACAAGCAAAAGGCACAGAACCAGGTGATCGAAGATGGGTGTTTGGGGAGGGGCTGGCGAGTCTGAGGTTTGGGCAAAAAGCAATAACAAGAATTCAGCCGCTGTGGCTTTAGCCTCCCGGAAATTTCCACTGGGCTTCCTCAAAAAGTAAACAATGTAAGAAGAGGAGGTGTGTTCGCGCTGCAAACAGCTTCAAGCCAAGTCCCCAGTGCTGGGCCAGCCATCTGCCCCACTGCCAAGCTCAGTAGGGAGCTCTGTGCGGTTCTGGGGCAGCCACCCCACCCCCTCCGCCCCCACGCCGCTCCTGCCAAACCAGCCTCTGGAGGCCCGGAGGATAAAAACAGGAAGGCAAGAAGCCAGGAAACCTGGATTTCCTTATTGACTTCGGAGGAAGGGAGAGGAGGAGAAAGAGGCAGTAAAGAGAGAGGGGCCAAGGGAAACGCCAAGACGTCGGCGTTAGGAACAGATCCCAGACTTGACGATGACGTCAGCAGGCACCCGGGAATGGCGGCTCACCGAGGTGGGGTGTTTGCTTTTTGAGGCAATGCAAACGAGACTGCTGGAGGAGAGTGTCTCAGTTCCTCCCGCGGCTCGTGAAAGGGAGGAGAAGGACACAGAGAGTTACTTTAGCTTATGGGACACAGCAGGACAGAAGTCCAGTTAAAGGTGGCAGGCTCCCTGTGGACCCCGCGCCCGCGTCCCTCCGCCCGCGCTTGCGCCAAGGCTGCTACCCAGGAACACCCCCGAGGGCTTTCCTCTGGCCTTGGGAACACGCTTGGCCTGAGCAGGGCAAGGGAGAGGTGCCCCCAGAGGCAGCCCTCCACTGATGATGGGTGGGGCACGGGTGGCTTGGGGAAGGGTCCCCTACTGCTCCTAGAGCAGAACCGAGCTCTAGAGGTGTACTGGGATAACCCTCCCCCGCGAATGCTTTTCTTTCCTTCCCAGTCTTACTTCTCTTCTCCCCCACCTGTGCTTCCTGGGGTCACCTCCCAGGTGAAGGACTAGCGCTTGAGTATGTGTCTCAGGGTCAGCTTCTAGGGAAGCCCACCCAGGGCAGTGCCTTTGTGCACATCGTTAAGGCACCCTCTGCTGGCTGTGAGCACAGGACTCGGCCAGCACCCCTTGTCAGTCTGCCACAGTTCAACGCCAGGTACCCATGGGGTCCGGGACTCCTGGGCTGGATTTCAGCCCGGACTCTGCCCTACGCAGCAGCCCCATGGCATTCACAATCCCTCTCTTCTCAACTTCAGAGAAGGAACAACTAATTTATTTCAGAAATATACTAGAAATTCCACTAAACACTCCTGAAAGTCTGATCATCCCTAGGAATTCAGGGAGGGAGCAGGGTAGGGAAGAAACAAAACAGGGTGTGGCGTGCGACTGCTGCGAGTTCAAATCCCGGCTCTGCCACTTCCTCGCTGTGGGACTTTGGCTGGGTTGTCTCAACTCTCTGGAGCCTCCGTTTCCTCAGCTGAAAAATGGGATGTGGTTTCTTCAGGCCTGAGTTAGGAAACACATCCCACGTGTGGGTACAGTGCCCGATAATTAGAAGGCGCTCTTTCAATGATAGCTTCTCCTCATTCCTGCCTGCTCCCAACCCGGGATAGCTGGCTGGGCTCCAGGAATGGCCCAGGCCTGGGTGGGACCCAAGGACTCAATCTCTGAGGCTGCTGACGTTCAGAGAACAGGGTCAGCCCTGCGCCCGTGTTGAATGCTCGCTAAGGTAGAGTGCCAAGAAATAAAATGTTAATGTGAAAGGAAGCCAGCAACTGAGGCGATGGTGAGGAAGCTCACGTCCCATCTGTTCCTCACACAGACACACACACGCACATGCACACACACACACACCATTTTAGATTGGGCACAAGAAACGACTCCCTCCCTGCCTGCTCCTTGCTGAATAAACTGATGCACGAACGAACAAATAAAAACTCCCAGAAGTTCCCAAGCCAGGTGAGGGCACAGAACCGTCCCGCTTTCTTTCTTTGCTTTTAAACATAACAATATACAAACATGAACATTCTTACCATATGATCATTCCATTCTTGGTATATAATCAATAACTCACAATATCATCACATAGTTGTATATTCATTACCACGATTACCTCTCAGAACATTTGCATCAATCCAGAAAAAGAAATAAACAGAAAAAAGAAAAAAATTCATATATACCATACCCCCTCCCCTCACCTCACCAATCACCAGCATTTCAATCTACTAAATTTATTTTAACATTTGTTCCCCCTATTTATTTATTTTTAATCCATATGTTTTACTCATCTGTCCATAAGAGATAAAAGGAGCATCACACACAAGGTTTTCACAATCACACAGTCACATTGTGAAAGCTGTATCATTATACAATCATCTTCAAGAAACATGGCTACTGGAGCACAGCGCTACATTTTCAGGCAGTTCCCTCCAGCCTCTCCACTACACCTTAACTAAAAAGGTGATATATATATAATGCATAAGAATAACCTCCAGGATAACCTCTCAACTCTGGAATCTCTCAGCCATTGACACTTTATTTTGTCTCATTTCGTTCTTCCCCCTTTTGGTCAAGAAGGTTTTCTCAATCCCTTGATGCTGAGTTCCAGCTCATTCTAGAATTTCTGTCCCACATTGCCAGGAAGGTCCACAACCCCGGGAGTCATGTCCCACGTAGACAGGGGGAGGGCAGTCCCACATCATTTCTTGACTCTTACAGTAGGAGGGTAGTAGTCACAGTTGTTGCTAGATTTCTTAGCCCCTACTGAGAACTTTTGCACAGCCCCAGGTTTTCTTCACCTAGAGGTGCTGATTTAAAGTGATTCCCAGGTCTCTTTACCTAAGCTCAAACCCTGACAGGCTTATTATTTCAGCCAAAGGAACTGCCTAGATGACCTGCCTTGGAAACCCAACATTTTTGGAGGGTTCCCAACATGTTGGGGACCTGGAAAAAATGTAAGATACTGGCTCAAAATATTTAAAGAAAACTGCAAAGTTGAAATGAATAAATGTTTAATTAAATGTCTGCAAAACATTAGGTTCACTTTGCTCACTGTTAAATTTAGTTTTCATAAACATTTTATTACACCTGAAAACAATTTGTAGGTTGGTGACCTTGCTTTGCAAGAATTCCTGAGGATGCCTGATGATTGCTGGAAAGGCAGAATCAATAGTAAATGACATGAGTTATTACTCATAGCCAAGTAAGTTCAAAAGCAAAATTCTAAAAACTCTTTAAAGTGTGAGTGTGTATACATATGTATGTGTGTATTGATGTGTACACACAGATACATATACATACACAAACATGATATGGGTACATTATAGTTGATACAAAATATAATGAACGGTGAAGCTTCTTAAGTAAGAATAAGGCCAATGAACATCTTAAAATGGCCTTGCCATTGGCAATCAGTAGTCATAATTGTTAATGGTTCTTGGGAAACTCTTTACTACGATGTACATCCTCCTCTGAGGAAAACCCTGTTTTCCTTTCCTAAAGATGCTGAATCCAAGGTCAGCCGCTGCCCACTGTAGATGTGAACACATAATTCCTGGCTTATTTCGGTGGAATGAAGTGCACGTGGTTCCTTGGAAATAACAGACTTCATGACCAACAACTCACACACTTTCTTCCAGCCTCTTGTTCTACAAATTTGGTGCCACATCTTTTTCCTCCAGAGATTTCAGGAAGCTAGTTGGGTCCATAGCCAATTGTAACCTCGTTTTCAAATCTCTGAAATCTGACTTCCCTCCTGGGGTACACACAAATCCTCCCTGAGCAGCCGCGTTGTCCAACCCTGATTCTCAGAGGCTGCTCTGCGGGACAGTGGGTGGTGAAGCCCCCTCCCAAAGGCCCTTCTTCTGCAGAAAGCCACCTTCTACCCCAACTATGACTGTGGCCTCTGCAAGCCTCTCAGGGTGCATGGTGTGAGCAGGCCAGAGCAGGGTGAGACTGTGAGCTGAGTGGCACGGGGACATCCCCTCATGGGATGTTTTCATGCCACTTCAAGGAGCAAATTGATTTCAAATACACACTTTAGAAGCTCTCACTCGCCCCATCTCTCCAATTAAGGCAAAGGCTCAAGGCAGCAGCATCTTCATTGTGGGAACCATACGCAGGCCCGGGCGGGAGGTGCCCTGGGCAGCTTCCAGGCCCTGGGAAGTGCCAGCAGTGCTGACTGGAGACAAATGTGAAAGGTTTAGGAGGCAAAAGGGTGAGAAAGAAGAAAGGTACACCAGGAAATTTAAAGGGGGGGTGGTATTTCTGCGCTCCCGGGCAGAACTCACCAAACCCAAGATGATGGGAGGTGAGTGCGCGCGTGGGCTTTGGCGCAGGCAGCTTTTAAGGATGGAGGTCAGGTGATGTCCGGAAGGGGCAGTTCATTAGTTCCTGAAGTCAGGTTGGGAGGGACGACACAGCCTCCGCAGCTCCAGTTGCAGTGCCCTTCCCCGTTTCCCCGACCTAACAAAATGGGTGCCGGGTTTGTCAGTAATTCACACCCTCAGAGAACACTGGTGATACTTGGCATGGAAGGAGGATTCTTTCCAAGCTGGAAGTGCAGATAGGTGGGGCTTGGGAAGGGAAAGAGGCAGGAGGAGAGCTCAGTCCCCACCTAACCTCCCTCCTTACTGACTGTTCCCAGGACACTCCACCCTTATCTCCACAACTCCCAAGCTGCCCTCTTAGGCTGGGCAGTGGGGAATGAGTCATTATCAACATGGCAAGTCCTGCAGCCTGGCACCTGGAGGGCTGTTGAATGAGACTGGATTGGATCTCTCCCCTCCTCCCTGCAAAGCTTTGCTACCTGTTCCCTCTGCCTCCAGTCCTAACTGGTCCTTGGGAAGTCATTCCAAGTCACATGTCAAAGAACTGCAACTTGTGGAAATACAGAATGCAATTCAAGAAATATGTATTTGAAGTCCACGATGTTATGGGTGCTGTTCTGGCAGGGGATAGGGTGTAAAAAAAAAAAAAGACAAAAAACCAAAAATTCTTAGGGAGTTTACATTACATTAGATGGGATAACTGGAAACCAATATAATCTAGTCTTCTTTGGGGAAGGAAAGGTAAAAGGGATTGTTGTGCTGAGAGCTTTACAATTCTCATTAAATTCTCTCCCCAAACACCTTTCGAGATGGGGATTTTCACCCCCATTTTACAGATGAAGATATCAAGGCCTAGAGAATTTTAGTAAGATGCCCAAGGCTGTGGAGCTAGTAAGCAGTAAATCCAAATCTAACTCCAGAGCAAGTAAAGTGTGTCCTTCATGAAGCCTCCCCAATTTTCTAGCCCAAAATATTAGTCTCCCTTAAAATTAAGTTTACTTGTTCATACCAACATTTTTTTTTGGGGGGGGGGGACCTTTATAAAGGATATTTCTTAAATTGCAAGTTTACAGTTCTAAGACCATAACAATGTCCAAACTAAGGCATCCAGAGAAAGATAACCTGACTCAAGAAAGACCGATGTCTGTCACATGGGAAGGCACGTGGTTGTCTGCTGGTCCTTGATCCCAGTTCCATTGCTTCCAGTTTCAGATTCAAATGGCTTCCTCTCTAAGTGTCTGTGGGCCCTCACTCTGGGGCAAAATTCTGGGTTCTGGCTTGCTTAGCATGCCATTGGAAGGCACATGACAATGTCTACTGAGCTCTGCACCTCTGTGCAGGTGTCTGCGCTGTCTGTTGGCACTCCAAGCATCTCTAAATGTCTGTGTCTGCACTGACTTCGGCTCCTGTCTCGCTTCTGCTGGCTCTCTCAGCTCCTGCTCACGCCACCATTTAATAACTTTGTATGCTTGGTTTCCTCGCCTGTAAAATGGGATTGCCAGTACCTACTTCCCGGGTTGTCATGAGGACTTGAGGAGACCAGGCCCGTAAAGCCCTTTGCTCCTATCAAATATTAAAAGTATTACTACTACTAAGAACGATGGTTCACACTTGCTGAGCATTTAGTTAATACCAGGCTCTGGACAATGTGACATAAGTAGAAGGTGATAAGTTATATTGAGCAAATCGCCCCCAATAAAAGTGCCCTAAGTCAGGCCTGCAGAAGAAAAACACAGTTGCCGTGAGCTTTAGGAACACAGTAGGTCTTCGATATGATGCTGCCTTTTGACCCTGATGTCAGAGCTTTAGGACATGAATCAGAAGAATTTCAAATTTTCAAATGTGTGCCCGACCTCCTCATCCTAGAGACAAAATCTGTGCTGGCTGTGACGGCTGCAGTGACAGTTGCCACGTATGGCTGTTGAGTAGCAGTGTCAAGCATGGATTTCTTAGTGGGTAACTGCCAGGTAGCTGTGCTCAGAATTTGATAAATGTTCTGGGTTCCTCATTCAAGTATTGGTGGTCTAGAGTTGTGGTTGTTTAAAACTTGTGCAATATTTCAATATCATAACCCTTTGTTTTCTTATTAAACCATTCAGTGATAAGCTACACTCACTCCTTTAATGCCTTTTATAACACCCTTTTCACCCTTTCCCTGGATGTCAATTCTGGAGGTTGGCAATTTGAGCTGGGCTCAACTGCATGGTTCTTTGGCTGGCCTCAGCACAGCTTAGTCATACGGCTACTCTCAGCTTCTCAAGCAGCTGAGGGCTGAGTGGTCTAACTTAGCTGGGATAGCTCATTGCTGCCATACACTTCTCATCATCTAGAACGCTAGCTTGGGCTTGTTCATATGATGACAGAAGGGCTCCAAGAGCTTCAAGAGAGAGGATAAGACCCACTATGCAAGTGCTTTCCAAGTTTCTGTGAATTGGGATGTGTGCAAATGTGATACAGGCAAAGCAGCTTACTTTGAGTCCAGAGCTCAGAGTAGGAGGGCACTGAAAGCCGTCCAGCTTTCACCCAGAGCTCTGAGTACTTTTCTTTTTTTTCAAATTCATGTGGCTTTATTTTATTTATTTACTTATTTATTTTTACAATGAATAAGTTTGTTTATTAGCAGAACTGCAAACTATTTTTTCAAATGTCATTTTTTTCTAAAAAGTAGCATATATTTGTACATTAAAGCAAAAAGTATTATCTGAATATTAAAAAGTAACAAATGGAATAATTATTTGGGTATAAATTCACATTCTTCAATCGTTTTCTTGGCTGTTATTTGTCTCTAATAACTTATCCACAGCAGCTTTCTAAAAGAGAATGCATTTTTTATGACGTTCATCTTACCATTTTTTCATAAAACTTCCCATAGTCTTCTTCAAAATTGCATTTTATGGTTACTAAATTTGAAGTAATTAGTCCCTTCAATAGATTTTCCTCAGTAGATCATCATATTTTTAACTGATATACTAAGATTTCTGCAGGTATCTAGATATCTGGCAAATTAAAAGAAAATCCTGCTAAATAGAAGAAAGTCTCAGATCTAATTTTTTTTCTGTATTAAAATTTGTAAATATATGTTCTAGTTTGCTACCTGCTGGAATGCAATATACCAGAAGTGAAATTTCTTAAAATTTCTTTTAAAAATCTTTTAAAAAGGGAAATTTAATAAGTTGGTAGTTTACAGTTCTAAGGCTGAGAAAATGTCCCAATTAAAACAAGTCTATGGACGTATTCAATCAAAGGCATCCAGGGAAAGATACCTTACTTCAAGAAGGCCAATGAAGTTCAGGGTCTCTCTCTCAAGTGAAAAGACACATCGCAAATACAGTCAGGGTTTCTCTCTCGGCTGGAAGGGCACATGGCGAGCACGGCATCATCTGCTAGCTTTCTCTCCTGGCTTCCTGTTTCATGAAGGCGTTTTCCTTCTTCATCTCCAAAGCGCTGGCTGGTGGACTCTGCTTCATGGTGCTGCAGCATTCTCTGCCCTAAATGTTCTTTAGGATTGGCTGGAATGGTCTCTGCTCTCTCTGAATCTCCTTCATTCTCCAAAATGCTTCCTCTTTTATAGGACTCCAGAAACTAATCAAGACCCACTCAAATGGGTGGAGACACCCTCCACCTAATCCAGTTTAACAACCACTATTGACTAAATCACATCTCCAGGGAAATGATCTAATTATAGTTTCAAACATACAATGCTGAATAGGGATTAGAAGAAGCGTCTACTTTTGCAAAATGGGATTAGGATTGAAACATGGCTTTTCTAGGGTACATACATCATTTCAAACCAACACAATATATAAGCCATTATTTTCACAAATTTCATTCCACTCAACAAATATGTTTACAAGACAAAACTCAAATAAGTTGCTTGATTATTTTGAATGTTTAGCAAAATTTAAATGGTACAAATTTGTAGGCCTTCTCAACTTTATTCCTTTCAAAGCAGAATGTCAAATTATACAACTAAAAGTAGATTCCCATCAAAAGATTCTTCCCACAGGCCAAGATACTCCAAAGCACAGCTAGAAAAGTTCAAAGCTAAACCTTGTGTACCTCTGATTATTTCATCTATTCTGATTATTTCATCTGTTCAGTTCCTCCCTTGCTTTAGAGGCTTTTCTCTCTCTTTTTTTTTTCTTTAACTTTTTAATTGTATTGTATAACATATATACAAAGCAAAGATATAAAAAAGCAATAGTTTTCAAAGCATTCTTCAACAAGTAGTTACAGGACAGAGCCCAGAGTTTGTCATGGGCTACCATTCGATCCTTTCAGATTTTTCCTTCTTGCTGCTCCAGAATATAGGAGGCTAGAAGGCTTAAATATTTTATCACCACAATCGACTTTTTTTCTCCTGTTTGTGAAAAATAATATACATACAAAAAAGCAATACATTTCAAAGCACAGCACGATGATTAGTTGTAGAACATATTTCAGAGTTTGACAAGGGTTACAATTCTACAATTTTAGGTTTTTACTCCTAGCTGCTCTAATGTACTGGAGACTAAAAGAGATACCAATTTAATGATTCAGCAATCATATTTATTTGTTAGATCCTATCTTCTCTGTATAACTTCACCATTGATCTTTCTATCCTTCTCTTTAGGGGTGTTTGGGCTATGGTCATTGTAACTTTTTCATGTTGGAAGGGTCTGTCATTAATATGGGGTAGGGAGATGGAACTATCTGATGTTCTGGAGAGGCTGGGTCCTCTAGATTTCAGGACTTATCTGGTCCAGGGACCCATCTGGAGGTTGTAGGTTTCTGGAAAGTTACTCTAGTGCATGGAACCCTTGTGGAATCTCATATATTGCCCTAAATGTTCTTTAGGATTGGCTGGAATGGTCCTGGTTGGGGTTTGGCAGGTTATATAGGTAGCAAGGTCTACCTAACCTGAAGCTTGCCTAAGAGAAACCTCCAGAACAGCCTCTCAACTCTATTTGAACTCTCTATGCTACTGAAAGTTTATTAGTCATACTTCTTTTTCCCGTTTTGGTCAGGATGGAATTGTTGATCCCTTGGTGCCAGTGCCAGATTCATCTCTGGAAGTCATCTCCCACATCGCCAGGGAGACTTTCACCCCTGGATGTCATGTCCCAAGTGGGGGGAGGGCAATGATTTCACTTGTTGCAGAGTTGGGTTTAGAGAGACTGAGGCCACATCTGAGCAAAAAAGGGGTCCTCCAGAAGTAACTCTTAGGCATGCCTATAGGTAGCCTAAGCTTCTCCACTACCTACATAAGCTTCACAAGAGTAAGACTCAAGATTAAGGGCATGGCCTATTGATTTGGGCATCCTTAAAGTATGCCACAGTATCAGGGGATTTCCTGATGGTAAGTTTAATAGTTCCATATTTTTCTCTCATCCCTCAAGGGACTTAACCAAAAACTATTGACAATCTGCTTAATATACTCTAGGATGTATCCAGGCATTACATTAGGCTATACAGGATTAAAGGCCCTCTTTCTTATTCTGGGCTCCCTGTGTTTCAGTTGTTTAAATGAGCTATACAGATACATTGAGTTAGATTATGTGCTACAGAAAATTTCGGTTCCAGACTAAATACGCTTTTCTTCCTTTGGTCTCAAAGAGCATGTGTGGTTCTAAAATATAGACATTGTTGTCCTTACCCCTGTTTTCTGAATTACTTTAACCTCAACCCGATTGGCTTTGTTCTTATCTCTAAATATCAAGTTATATATATATATATATATATATATATATATAAAACACCTCTTGAAATTCAGAAATAATAATCACAACTCCAGACTTAATGTGTCTGCTCTGAAAGCTTACAATCTAGCCCCTGTTTTCTTGTAAACATTTTCTAAAGGAGACCATACAATTGTTGTTCTTTTGTTTCTGGCTTATTTTGCCTCACCAAATGTCCCACACGTTCATTTGCACCGTTGCTTGCCTCACGACTTCATTTCTTTTTTGTAGCAGCACAACATTCATAAGTGTACACCATTGTTCACCAATCTACTTCCCAGTCAGTGCATCCTTCAGCCATCTGCATTCATAAGTCATCATGTAGAAGGCCAAAGTCCACAGTCTATCAACCCTCTCAATTTTAGATGATTTCATTGCTCCCAAGAGAAAGAAAACCAATAAACACACCCTCACCAAATAGGAAATCTAAACCTCCCTTAACTCTTGCCCTGCCCCACATTATTTACCTCTGCTGTTGCTTTGGTAGTGCTGATGTTTTCCTTTTAAACATAGCTCACAGCATGCAATAGCAGTTTTCCCCCTGTACCCTGGACTTAAACACTCTTTGTACATGAATCATACCTTTGAAGTAGTTCTTGCAAGAATTAATTTATGTTTCTAGTGTGTATCAGTGGGACACGTAGGTCTATACAACCCTTTTCAATCTTGTTCATCTTCAGTATGGTAATATTACTTATAGACCCACTAGAGAACCACCTTCACTTCTATCTACTTCCCTTACAGTGGAGTTCAACCTCATTAGCTAACCGTTCACTTTCAATTGCTTTTCAATTATTAGGGATACTGGACTGTTATTCTTTTTCTCTTTCTTTCTTTTTGGGTGTGCTACCATAGTCAGTCAGGATCCACAAGTGGAAGTGGCCCTCCATGGGTTGCCCCCTAGTCCACTAGCTTTGCTAACCTCTCTGTCCCTGCCAACCTGAGCAACCTGGATCCCCCAAACACTCTAGGACCTCTGTGATAGTTAATTTCATGTGTCAGCTTTACTAGATTATGGTGTCCAGCTGTGTTTTGGTTAACCAAGCTCTAGCCTGATTGCTACCCTGAGTGTCTTTTGTAAATGTATTTGCATCAAAAATCAGTTGAGTGCTTCTACAGCTTATTGCATCTACAATTAAGAAAGAGATTGCCCTCAGCAATGAGGGGAGTCTCCTCATCCAATCTGTTGGACGTCTTAAAACCAGAACTGAGGATTTCAGAAGCCAGTAAAAAGAAATTTGTTTCTACTTCAGCCAGCCAGTTTCTTCTGGGAAATTCAACTTAACCTTCTGGGAGTTTCCAGCCCTATGGAATTTGAATTTTACAATCCCCATGATCAAGTGAGTCAATTCCTATAATAAATCTCTTAATATTTACATATACCTATTTCTTCTGTTGGCTCTGTTTCTCTAGAGAACCTTGGCCAATACACCCTCACACGTATCATCCCCACCTGGGACACACTGGCGTCCCCTCCCCCTTCCCTTCTCTCTGACTAAGCCTGCCCATCCTTCCCGTGGGAATCTTCCCAAACCCTTCCACGGAGTCTTCAGCTCCCATGTACCCTGCACCCACCCTATGAGCCTTAGTGCCTCTTGGCTTCTGGTTTTCAAAGTGGGGCCACCACTGCCTGCCACTGCTGAAAATGAAGCAAAGAAGGAAAAACCACTTTGCAAAATGTAAAAGGCTAGACATGTGACATTTAGTTCCAGGAGGACCTATTTTTTTTTTTTTTAATTTGCATATGGGCAGGAGGCACCAGGGATCCAACTCCAGACCTCCAGCATGGCAGGTTGGAGCTCTGCCTGTTGAGCCACGGCAGCCGCCCAGGAGGACCTATTTTTGATCATCTTCTCCAGGTGACAATTCAGCATGCACTGAGAGCCAGGTCTCCACACAAACAAAAATGCTCTGTCATTGGGAGAAATGCTTACCAAGTGGGTATCTGCTTAAGGGCAACAACAATTTAATTGCTTGAGGGGGGAGGGGTTGGGCGGAAGCTCCGACTTCAATATTAAAGCCTCCCCGTCTTCCAGATCATTATTTTAACATGTCAGGAAATTCTGAGAGTGCCTCCCCCAATTAAGGAGGCAGATCTCGCTCCTCAGACAGCAGCTCCCAGCCTGCCACCTTCTCCAGCTCTGCTTGTAACTTCATCTGCAACTGCCTCCTATAATTCTTAAATAAAACAACCCCCTCAGTCGACAGTAATTAAACATCTACTTCAGCCTCAGCGAGTTCGGCGTCTGCACCTGCCACTGGGATCCCCTTTCTCCAGGCACCTGCGCTCGGCGGCGCTTCTGCGGCTCCCTCGCTCTCGGGTCCACGCGCGCGCTCCCGCGCAGACCCGCGCGCACTCCTCTCGCCTCCGTCAGCACCGGAGGAACAGATGGAGCAGTCAGCCTTCTCCTCCGCCATCAGGGCCCCCGCTGCTCTGGGGAGAGTTATGTGGTTGTAAGACACACAATTAGACAAGTCAACGGACAGTGCCGCGGATTCGAGGGGGTGGGCTTGCCTAACAGAAAACAGGCATCCTCGTTTAGCTAGCGTACGCCGAAACCCACCCCCCTGCCCCAGCCCCCGTGAGCCCGCACTAGGGGGGTTCACCTTGGCGGGGTGGCCCCACCTGCCTCCTCCCGCGGCTTTGGGTTTCTGGCTCCCTCTGACTTTGCTTGTTCTTTGTAAACACCGTGCCGGGATGATTTATGCGCAAACAATGCCATTAGTGTACATGCCCTTGTCAAGTGTCCCAGCCCCCTGTGGCTGTATGTCCCCCCAGTCTGCACGGTAGGACAGACAGCCAAGATCTCAGATCATCTGCCACAGCCCCCTCCCCCCCTATGTGGAAGTGATTAAAGAGAAGCCCACGGGGTGGACATATGTGAGAGACACCGTCTCCTCTCTCAGGGGGCCTGGCGGGGACACCAGCACATAATGTGGTAAAGGGCAGAGAGTCAAAGGTCTGGGTTTTGGAATGCGGGGCTGCCCCTTGCTGCATGTGTGATATCAGGCAAGTTACTTGAGCTCTTGAAGCCTCGGTCTCCTCTTCCATATGACAGTCTCCATCTCACAGGCACTTGTGGGGCAACGCGGGTTTAAGCAGAGCTCCTTTGGAAAACTCAGAGGCTCACTCAGGGTGGCTCAGATCACCAGGGTATATCAGTTCTTCCTCTGGGAAGCAGATGCAGGATGGAATTAGATGGGCAGCATCTGTGGAGAATAAACGGGACAGGGAGAAGCAGGAGGGGAGCAGCAGACTGTCAGAGGACTGGCTGGCACCTGTGAAGAGAGACAAGGACAGAAGGAAGGTTGGGTGGGCAGAGCCCCAGATGGCAGCACAGCTTTGAGAAAGGGCCAATGGGGCATCCCAGAGTAGAGATGCCTATTAGAAGAGTCCCATGTCGAACCGAAGGGCCCAGCTCTAGTCCCTTCCTGTGGCCAGTCATGACTGGGAGCAGCTTGGAGAGAGTGGGGCCTTGCTCTGAAGCGAGTGGTGGGTCACGAAGCAAAGTTGTGGCGGCTAGAAGGTCAACCACATTGAGATGACCCTAAGGGAGTTGGGTGAAAGGGGTGGAAGTCATTCATCAGTTGACTACCTGGTTGTGCCCCCTCCTCCACCTCATAAAACCTTCCTAACTGCCCCAGCTCCAGGAGTGGCCACGTGATTTCGGCAAAGCCAACCAGCACACTCAATTGCATTGGCCCACTGAATGGCTGACGTCCACGTGAGTCTGAGGACATTTGCTGGGACACAGCTAATCTTTTTTTCTGATAGATAACAAGCAAGTAGGGAACTGCTGGAGCTGTTGGCAACAATCTTGGGACAAGTTGGGATAAAGACAACATTGAGGATGGAAGAGCAAAGAAACTACAAGAAACAGGGAGAGATTTTGGTTA
Organism: Myrmecophaga tridactyla; assembly: GCA_004026745.1. Taxonomy (NCBI): domain Eukaryota; kingdom Metazoa; phylum Chordata; class Mammalia; order Pilosa; family Myrmecophagidae; genus Myrmecophaga; species Myrmecophaga tridactyla. The sequence continues at coordinate 17,940 of PVIY010003419.1, forward strand.
CATTGTTGACTGCCGTGACAAGCCTCTCCTGAAATACATCCTACTGCATGACCCTTCAGTTCATGAACTAATAAATTCTCTTTACTGTTGGAAGTGGTTGTGTCAGATTTCTTGTCACTTGCAAGAAAGGCCTCCAAACTGATCAGCAATAATGGAAATGGATGCCCTTCAAACTCTAAGAGTAAGTGCAGGCATTGAAGCATGCCTTAGGAGACCGGGATTGATGAGAGTGGTGTAGAGATCCAGGGTTGCTCTTGGGACCTCAGAGCAGAAATTTTCGAATCTTTCCTTCAGAGAGCAATATGACTTCACTACTCTATTTGTCAGCATCCTTCTCTGCCCATCCACTGCTTCTTCCACAACCAGCTGGTGTCTTCACCCTCTCCTCTCTATCTTTTCTCTACTGCATAGAACCTTCTAACTCATATTTCATCTCCTTCCTAAATTGCATTTGCTCAAGGCTGGACTTCAAGTCTACTTTGAGACTTCTTTCAGTGCATCCTCTCACCTTCAGCATCCACTCTTAGGGGCCTCATCCTGTCTGCATTTTCCAATCCATATCTCTGCGAGCAAACATCCGATTATCCCAGCTCTTACCTGTTGAGACACCCCGAGAGGTTCTGATTCCATTGCCTGGAGGGAGAGGCTGGCCATTAGTATTCTTTTTTTAAGTTTCTCAGATGGCCTAAATGTGCAGACAGAGTCAAGTCAAGAACACCTGGATTAGGGAAGGGTTTCCAGACCAGCAGATCTCATGGCCTGCCCTTGGGTAAAGTCCAACCCCAATCCAGCAAGCTAAGGGCAGAGCTACATGGTCAAAACATGCCCAAAGCCTCCTCCATCAGCAGGCTCTGTGCCTACACAAGGGCTGAAGTGGAGACAGACCCCCAACTGACATGCTTATAGGACAAGACCAGCCTAGCACAGTGCTTGGCACCATGCGGTGACTAAACAAATGACAGGTCTTATTAAAATTCTGCCTCCAACTCAAGGGTATACTGTCTTTAAAACAAATGATGCTGTTAAAGTGTAACTGAGGAAGAATCGCTGAGGGGCTACCCAGAGAATATAGACATCCGTGCTTGGTAAATATATAACAAAATGGTATAATCTTGATTAATCGAACTTACACTTGAGAGTAACTATTTTCATTTAAGACCACCTAAATGCAGCTATAAAGAAGTCCCATTTTAGAAGGTTATTCAACGGCACAGGAACATATTCAGTACTTTGTGTTAAGAGAGAAAAGGGAACATAAAATTTGTGCTATGCACAGTTCTAATTTTGCTTAAAAATATGTGGGTACATATGTGTGTGTATATATATGCACAGAAAAACAACTGGAAGTACAGATACCAAAAAGCTAACTGTGGTTCTCAAGTGAGAGGATTTTTCTTGAAGTGAAATGCATTCAACTGAGAGGACGAACCTTTAGTCGGAAATAAGGTCCTTCTACTTTTATGATGTTAAGATGCTTTTATGAACTGAGGGCGTCAACAGAATGGTGGCTAGGTTTGGTACAGTTATAGATGCAAAATTGAATGTTGCAGCCCTCAGCACCCCACAACAAGAAACAACATTTTCTTGTTCTCATGTTAACTTGGCCGAAGTTTGAATACTGTGCTCTGGAACTCGTTACCTGCAGGGATGGTCTGGTTGGAATCTCTCTTCCCCACTCCAATCCGTTTGGCTTTCCTTGAATGCAAGGCCCTTCCTGCAGGACCTGGCCCTATTTCCCTGGGATGGTGCTGGCCATGTCAGGGATACTACCCCGAGTGGGGACTTTGGTGATTCCCTTCCAGCAAACCTTCCACCTGCCATTTGACCTGAGTCTAGAAGGTGTGGGCTGAGACCATTTGTAATTCAGGGTTGGAGAGGGAAGGTAACAGGAAAAGGCCAAATATCTGCGCTGTTTAGGCCAGGAGATGAGGAGCCCAGATTGGGGGTGGGTGGGTAAGTAGGGGAAAGACATGTGGAATCCTCCCCATTAGAATGGCAACAGAAATCATATTCAAAGTAATGGGAGGGTGGGGGGGAGGAAAAATAAAATAAATAAATAAAAATAAATAAATAAGCAAAAACAAAATAATGAGGGAACCCAAACTTGTAAACAAAGGATAAAAGAAAAATGACAACGTGGCCTTGTTACGCTAGGTGGGGATTTGAGGACATTATTCACTTAAGCCATTTAGTTATCTCGTTCATTGTTTGTTTGGTTTAGTTTCTCTTCCAACAAGTGTCATTTGAGTGTGTTCTATGGATACAGTACTGTGGTAGGTGCTGTGCAGGATTCAAAGTTGGGACAGATAATGGAGCTTGTACTCTAGTAAAGAAGATAGGAATTATCGATGCACCTAGCAGAGAGCAACAAGTGCTCTGAGTGATTTAAAAAAAATTGTTACTGGAGTTCAAAGGAGGGAAATATTTCCAGCCAGAAGGAATGAAGGCAGATCTTCTAGAGGGAGAGGCATCTGAATAGGGTCTTGCACAATGGGTGAAATGGAAACATATGCAAAGGAACAGGGAAAGTGAGAGATAAGCAATACATGAGCAAACAAGTTGAGGTAGGAAAACACAGTATGTGTGGGAAACATACATGCAATACAAATGTACTATGTACTATGGGTGAGGCTCTACAAATGAGAAATCCTGGCTTGCAAAGGGACAGCTATTTTAAGGGAGCTTCTGGGCTGGTGGTCAACCTGCTGGAAGTAAGATATGTGAGGCTGGTCAGCCCAGGTCAAGGACTCCCAAGCTAGTCAGCCATTCCTGCTGCTACTTATAAGAGCATTTGGGAAATGTCTCCTTGGAAATAGCTTCAATGATAACAGCATACCACTGCAAACACTTAAAATACCAGAGACAGAGAGCCTTCACATACAATCCTAGGCAGGACTGAGGCTTGTATAGCAAAATCGCTGCTCCCAGCATTTTGGAGGCAAAAATACTGCAAACCCATGTAGCAGGATGTTTCCTGGAGGTAAATTCCTTTTTCTTTTCTTTCTTTTTTTCAAATGCTTGGGCATCCAATTCCACATTCATCCTTTTCCTCTAGCTTATCTTTTCATGACTTTGGAGAGCAGTCTTCCTTATCTAGGAAACAAATGGCCTCCATGGAGAGCTCAAAACAGCCAACTCATTTATCTGTTTGACATGTGTTTCCCTGTTTGTTTTCTCCAGCCTTGAGACAAGAGTTGTGTCAACTGTGGATGGCTGTGCCCCAGTCACTTGAGAGACATGAATCAATTTCCCAGCTGCATTTATCACTTGATGCCTTAAATCAAGTCTAATCAATGCTCCCTTCATTTGGTATGGATTGAAACTATATATAACACACTCAGAAAACAGGCGGGAAAGGGAGCAGATTGCAAACAAAAATTCCATTGGGGATTTAAGTGGAATGATGTCAAAGAAACATTTGCAATATTTGATTTGTTTCAGTGGAATGCCTGGCCAAACAGCCACGTAGGTTTGTAGTTTATGAAGCTTAACCTGAATTTACCTGACATGCTATTTATGTAAATGGTTATGTAAAAACCATTTACATAACAAATGGTTTTTATACAGAGGGATTTCTGCATCTTTAAAGATTTTTAAATTAATAAATTCTGAGGGATTAGTGTATTTTTAATAGCATTTTACTCCTATATTAAGTCATTAATTCATTCTATTTCTTTTAGAGGTATCTGCCTCGCCACCACTGATTATATAGGTCAAGTTCCAGTTATAACACAAAAATAATAAAAACTTCTCCATAGCAAAATAGATGTCCAGGAGGCCTCTGACTTAATCATTTTACAATATCCTTAAACTGAGAAAATTTGACCCTCTCTCTCTCTTCCCCCAGTTTTTGCTTGGTAATAGAATTTGATCCACCCAGCCAAAATGGATTTTTCATTAGCAGGTGTGAAAACCATCCTCCCAGCTGTTCAACCAATTTGGAATATGGTCCAGAGCAGCCCAGTCTCATTTATAAAATAATCTTGCAACAGTGAAACACGGTACCAGCAGAGTGACCAGCACCTAAAAACTCCATACCCGTAGCTAGGCCTTGCATTATTCTCCAAGGATAATAGGAGAGGAGAGATGGAACACAGAAAAATAGGTCAATGACTATGTCAACCCAGAAAAAGAGGCAATGCTGTGATTCATTGATATAATTAATATTTCTGTGTAATCTGGTGAACTGTGTAGACTTTTAACACTAGCATGCCTCTGAAACATTTAACAGGGCTGACTCACATTTTCAGCAACCTGTTGTCAGCTGAATTTATCCTTGTTAGGCTCTGGGAAGTCAGAAACGATAATAGATCCTTACGTTGGTTTAATATTTTCCAGTTTATAAGAGGTCCTGAACATACAGTCTCATAATCCTATAAGATTAAGCAAGAAAAACAGTTCTAGTCCCATTTCCATTGGAAATAGAATGATCAGAGGTTGGCATGCCTCCTGTAGGCCAATCACACTTGAGCTATGGCACTGGAACTCAAGTGTGTGTCTGGTCAACCCCAAAGCCTTGATTCTTTCCACTAAGCTCAAGTACAGAATCACTGAGGTTTCCTTACTGTTCTTTCCCCCAACTTATTTTTTAACCTATCACCCAGGTTTCTTGGAAACTCATAAAGCCATAGGAAATAAGTTGTCTGGCATGTTGTCCAGTTAAAAAAAAATGAAAGAGGCACCACCTTCGGATGTGTTTTGTGTCACAGGTATGGTATAAGTATTCTCAAACCATCCTAAACAAAGACAGAGTAATATGATATAACAAAGCTTTAACCCCTCTGGACAAAGAGGAGGTAAAAGAAACACTGTAGATATGAGGTCTGAAATTAAAGCACTCACTCACATTGTCTGTAATTCTCATGAGAATTGTTTCATGAGCTCCTCTGCTTTGAGGATGTCTGGGAAGGATCATGTTTGCTCATTTTTTTTAAGGAAGGGAGTAATGGGTTTTTCCACTTAAGACAAACCTCACCAAAGTAGGTCCTCTTATGATTTCCAAATAAGGGCAGAAATCGATGAAAGGAAGAAAAGTTCCATGGTTTTAAAATTTTGGACAAGAGTGGATTTGTGTAACTTGCCTTTAGTAGAATAAATGAGAGGAGATAATGCTCTTTCAGACTTGCTTCATGTAATGTACCACTGAAGAGAAATGATTTTCGACGGTCAAAGGGATTTTGAAGCTCTCCTGGGAGTCCGAGAAGTCTTGACTATACCCTGACAACGCTGTTATGGTGTTCAGGAGTTAACACGCATATCAAATGGCATAGTCACCCCAACTATCACGTTAATACAAACTGGAATTTATATTGGAAATACAATACTCACAACCATTATAAATCCAAAGTAAAAGGATCATACCCTTTCCTGAAATAAAAATGCTCCCAAGATTAAAACATACCAGATTTCATTTTATTTCTTCCCCAAAGCAAATTGGTTTATTTGACAAACTGATGGAGCTCAGAGAATATGAATAGTGACAACTCAGTGGTAACAAGACAAGGCAGACCCCATTCCCTAGGAGCTTACACTAAATGGGAAATTTTACATTTAAAATATTAATGGAAAGATTATGATTCTAATCAAGATGGAGTAATACTGATGGGCCAGATTTGCTTTCCTACCTGATATAACCAAAAAGAAAAACAAACAATACATGAAATGGTGGTTTACGAGACAATGGACATAATCAGAAAATGAAAGAGAGTGATCCCTGAGGGATGGGGAATAAACAAGGTAAACCTCTTGAAAGACCCATGTGCTGCTTTGAAAGACCTTCCAGGCTGCACAGAAAGAACTCAGTGCACTCCCAGAGTTCAGAAGACAGAGCTGAAGGTTTGGGGAAACCAAGGCAGCCAGAGTTCACAGAACAGACTATCAGAGAGGAGAGTGCTGCACAGAGAATCCTGGGGACCTGAAGAGGATCCCCTTAAGTAGTCAAGAGAGAACTTGCCAATCAGGGAACATAAGTGAGGATCTACCTGAGGCTGGAGAAAGAATCACCCAGGAGGACTTGAGAGAACAGTGTTCAACACACACACAGGGAACTGCGCCTATTGCTATCAGTCAGAAAAATTCATAATTCATGAGGCATTGGGTAGAGTACTCAAAAAGATCTTGCCTCAGTATTGGGAAATACTTTTGTAATTTGTGAGGCAGGTCCTGACCCGTCTAGAGCAAATGAAGATCCAAAGGGATCAATTATTTCCAAGTAACTTGACTGCACCCCAAAAGAGAACTAAAGAATATTTACAGAAATATATATACAGCACCCAATAAGGTAAAATTCACAAAGTCTGGTATCCAATCAAAGGTTACAGGATATGGTATTTTGAAGCTGTTATGCACCCCAGAAAAGGCCTTTTAATCCATTCCTGTGGGTGTAGACCTGTTTTAGGTGGCACCTTTTGGTTAGGGGCTCCACCTCATTCGAGTTAGGTCTTAACTGGCTTACTGGAGTCCTTTATCAGAGAATAAAACACATACAAAAGCTAAGCGATGAAATTCAGAGAAGCACCCAGAGAAGCTGAGAGATGGAGCAGCCAGCAGCTGATGCAATGAACCCTGGGAGAGAAGGACCGGCAGACATTGTCATGGCCTTGCTATCTGACAGAGGAGCCCACACTGGCCAGAAAACAGTCTTCAGAGAAGGTATTGTCCTGTTGATGTCTTAACTGGGAAATTTTCATGGTCTTAAAACTATAAATTTGTAAACTAATAAATCCCCATTGTTAAAAGCCAGTCCATTTCTGGTATCCTGCATTTCAACAGCTTTAATAAACCCAAACACAAGGCACACAAAGAAGTTGGAAAACACAACTCATAATCATAAGAAAAATAAGTTGAAATTGTGTCAGAACAGACCTAGAAGTCTGAATTTGTGACCATTAGAACAGTTAGGAAACTATTCCATAGGATAACCATTCCATAGTTTCAAAAAATTCAATAGAAACATGGAGGATATAAATAACAAAGAGGAAAAGAAGAGACCCAAACTAATTTCAAGAGATGAAAACATCAATGTTTGAGATGAAAAAAAATACACTCTTTTTTTGTATGTAAGAAATGACAATCTTTCTCCCTTTTGACTCTTATAGATTAACTTGATTAGACATTAGACATTGTGGAAGAAATCATTGGTGCACTTGAAGCTATGTCAGTAGAAAACTAGACAAAATCAAAATGGAGAGGCAAAAATATTTGAAAACATGAAAAGAGCAATAGTAAGCTATGGTACTTCAAGTGGCCTGGTCTATGTGTAATAAGAGCCCCTGAAAACAAACAAATAAAAAAACAGCTGAAAACTCTCCAAATGTAATGAAAACTATACACCTAGAGATTTAAGAACCTCAACAAAAGCATAAGAAACATAAAGAAAATTACACCAATTTGTTTAAGGTACATCATATTTAAATTGCTTAATACCAGCGATAAAGAGAGTATCTTAAGAAGCAGCCAGAAAAAAAGAGACACATTATATACAGAAGACCAAAAACAAAGATGAAAGCCATTTAAAACAAAGCCATTTATAATAGCATCAAACAAGGTAAAATGCTTAAAAGATAAAAAAGTTACAAAACACTGCTGAGAAAAATTTTAAAAAGATCTACTGTGACATCATTGGTGGAATCAACATTGTTAAGGTATCAATTCTACTCAAGTTAATCTAAAAGAGTCAAAAGGGAGAAAGATTGTCATTTGGACCAAGGCAATCAAGTAGAGTCCAAAAACAGATTTACACAAATGGTCAACTGGCTTTTGACTAAGTTCAAAGATAATTCAATGCAGAAAGATAGTCTTTTCAACAAATGGAACTAGAACTGAACATCTATAGGAAAAAGAAAATGACTCTCAACCCATACCTCACATTGCCTTAAAAATTAACTCAAGGTTGGGTGGGCCATGGTGGCTCAGCAGGCAGAGTTCTCGCCTGCCATGCTGGAGACAGGGGTTCGAGTCCCGGTGCCTGCCCATGCGGGAAAAAAAAAGAATTAACTCAAGGTTGATCATTGTCCTAAGTGTAAAACCTAAAACTAGAACTTCTAGAAGAAAAAGTAGGGGAAAAGGGTGCATGGGTGATTCAGTGGTAGAATGTTCCTTTTCTATGAGGGAGACCCAGGTTTGATTCCTGGACTATGCACTACCCCCCCCAAAAAAAAATAAATAAAAATAGGGAAAAAACCTCGGTGACCTTGGATTAGGTAAAGATTTATAAGCTACAACACAAAAGCATAATCCATAAAATAAAAAGCTGATAAACTGGATTTTATCAAATTAAAAAACTTCTGCTCCTTGAAAAAGACTGTTATGAGAATGAAAAAAACAAGCCACAGGGTGGGAGAAAATATTTGCAAGGAATTCAAAATTCAAAAAGAACTCTCAAAACACAACAATAAGAACACAACCAACCAAGTTTAAAGAATGGGCAAATGATTAAAACAGACACTTTATCAAAGATATATGGATGACAAGTAAGCATATTAAAAAATGCTCAAAAACATTAACAGTTTTAGGGAAATGCAAGTTAAAACCATGAGATACTCCTACATACTTTTTAAATGGTGAAAATTTAAAAGACTGATCACATCAAGTGATAACAAGAATGTAAAGGGACTCTCATAAACGACTGGACAGAAGGTAAAATGATACAGCCACTTTGGAAAACAGTTTGGCAGTTGCTTACAGTTAGTATACACCTACCATACAACTCAGTCGTTCCACTCCTAGACATTTATTTACCTAAGAACAATGAAATAAAATATCCATAAAAAACATGCACACAAATGACAACAGTTTTATTTGTAATAGCCCCAAACTGGAAGCAACGTAAATCCCATCAACTGGTGAACAGATAAATCTATTCAATGAAATACTACTCAGCAATAATAAAACAGCAGCAAACTCTTGATACCTGCTACCATATGGGTGAATCTCAAAATAATTATACCAAGTGAAATAAGTCTTACAAAAAAAGAGTATTATTACATGATTCAATTTATACAAAATTCTAGGAAACGCAGACTAATACATAGTGACAGAAAGCAGATCAGTGGTTGCCTGGGGAATGGGGGTGAGTGGCATGTGGGCGGGGCAGAGAGAAGCTGACAAAGGGGCAGAGGTTCACTTGGGGATGATGGATATGTGCATTATCCAGCCTATGGTGATGGTTTCACAGGTGGATACGTAGGTCAGCACTTAGCAAGTCGTACACTTTAAATATGTGCTGTTTAGTGCCTGTCAGGCATATCTCAGTAAAGCTACTAAAAATATTAATAGACTCTACATTCTAGAGAATCTGGCAGTAGAACTCTCATTTTCATCTTCAAGCATTAATTAGACTTCTGAACTTTACTTTTTTTTAAGTTGCAATATGGAAAAATAAAAGATATTAACCTTAGTGCACTAAAAACAATGTTGTATGTACTTAAAAAAAAAAAAAAGTACGAAGTGAAAATGATGAATTCGAACCCAGTAAATGAAACCAAGTCCAAAAGCGAATAAAACCACACAGAGTCAATTACTTGGTATCAGCTGGTCGGTTGCCTCTGTCCTGTCTGCTGCTCTGGTTTCCAGAAGCAGAGCCCTCGGGTTCGGAAATCTGGACCACAGTCTTCAGCTGTTCTCCAAGCTCCTCTATCAGAGGCCGAGACCTTCCAAGAGCTGGTGATGGAGCAAGTGGTCTTTCTTGACTAACATCAGACTTTAAGATGCCCAGCTTTCTGCACACCTCACCATCATCAATAAGCAGGGCTCTGCTTTCTTTTAGAAGGGGATCTTGCAAAGAATTTACTGTCTCAGATTTCCTATCTTTGAGCTCATCTTCTGACTCTGAGTCTTGGGTCTCAGAGGATGAGGTGCTGTCTGATTCCTCCGAATCACTTGTCTCCGAACTAGAGTGAGGCGTCTGTTGCCTGCAGGTTGAATGGGCTGCTTTAGATGCACTTTCCTCCTCCTGGACAAGAAGTGCAGCTGCTTCCAGTTCTTCCAGTTCCAATCCCAGCTGGGCTTTGGTAAGGGAGACTTTCTTTAAAGCTTCTGCAAGAGCTGCCAACTTTTTGGACCTTGAAAAACATTTTAACAAGAAATATTAGAACTATCCATTAAATGGCTCAGGGACAATAGAGTATACAACTTAAAGGACAGTCGAATGCTCACTTCACATGGTGCACCAGAATAAATTGCAAAATGGAGCAAAGTTGTACATGTAAAAGATGAAAATATTAAAGTATTATGAGGAAATATGGGAAAATTCCTTTATTACCCTAGAATGAGGAATACTTTTCCAACAATGACTCAGAATTCAGAAGCCATAAAAGACTGATAAATTCAACTAAATAAAAATTAACAACTTCTAAAGGACAAATAAACTATTAGAAGCAAACTTAAAAGATAAATGTAAAATTAGGAAAAAATTAGCAACTCATGTTGCAAACCCAGGTCTATCAGAGGAACCTAAAAGAGTTCCTAAAATGGATTAAAAAAATAATCCAACAGAAAAATGGGAAAAAGATACAAGCAGACAATTCCCACAAAAGGAAACACAAATGGCTCTCAAATATATGAAAGATGTCCAACTTCAGTCAAATAAGAGGGATAGAAATTAAAATCATACTGAGATATTTTTCATTTATCACACTGGCAAAAAGCCAAACATTTGACAACACCGTGTTAGCAAGGCTTTGTGGAAGAGATAACCCAGGTGTCGCCTCTGCGAAGGAGAATTTGGCAATAACTTTCAAAATTGAAAATGCACCCACCCTTGACCCAGCAATCCCACTTCTGGAAATTTGACAAAAGTAGTACTTATGCAACACGATGAGGTACAAGGTTATGCTCCACAGGGATGTTTTCTAACACCAAAAAACTGGAAACCAAGTGTCCATCACCATGGAGCTGGTTAAAAAGGTTATGGCACAAGTACACAAAGGAAAAGTCTACAGCAGTGGAAGGAATGAAGCTCTCTATGGGCTAATTCAGATACACTGTTTTACAACACAAAAAGCAGACAATATGTGTATGTTACTTTTCAAGTAAAAAAAAAAAGAAAGAAGAAAGCATATACGTTCCTTGCCTGCATATTTATCAAAAAAAACACTGAAAAGCTACAGAAAGCGATTACTGATGGGTTTGGTATGGTGGGAACTGGAAAGATGTGGGATGATGGAGGATGATGTGAGAGGGCGATTCTCCACTGCGTATTGTTTTATTTCTAAAACCATGTGAGCGTAATATCTGTTAAAAAATGTAAAACATACCAAAAAAAAAAAAAAAAGTAAAAGAGCAGTATGAGGGCAGCATGGTGTGTTTTTTCTTTTTATTGGGAAATCATTTCATGTTATTTTAGTGGGGTATTTTTCTCTGAATTACCTGCTGGATTTATAACGTTACATTGTATTGAATAAGTACACTTTTTCATTAACTTGAATGCACTGAGATTTGTTTTGTTTTGTTTCTTTCCAAAGAAGTAATATAAAGCATACTGCAGTTCCTCAAAGATTGTTTTTTTACTATTCTACAGAGGAAAGTTTCCTGATGTGACAACTGAATAAAAGGTGGCAATGAGAGAAAATAGTAAGCATGCTGACATGTCTTCCCTTTTTCCCTAGCTCCAAGGATCAAATGAGGATATAAAATGTTTAGTGGCTTTGAGACAAACTGGATGAGGGTGAGTACACGAGATAAATTCTCATTTGCAAAAGGGTCGACACAGTCCATCCCATAATGCTGAGAAAATGAGGGTTCACTTTAATAAGGCTGACTTGAACACATGGAACAATGGGAACTGTAAAACAAAGGTGGCATTTTTTCATCTAAGTGCCTAGATGTATAGAGACCCTTTTTTTCTTAAAACATTTAGAGTAGCAGTGCCCTCTGCATAGGACTGCATCCTCCCTGCTACCCTGCACAGGGGGAGCCCAGGCCACAGAGGCACCATGGCACTCAGTGTCCAGGCGGGCCGGAGACACGGCGGGGTGAATCGGCCAAGGGCAGCAGCCACCAGTGACGGCTTAAATTCCTCTTAAGTGAGAAAAATCTTGAGTCCTCTTAAGTGGGAAAAATCTTGAGTTTCACTATGGGAATTTCCAGAGAGCTTAGAAAAGGAGAGGTGGGGCTAGGGCAGAGGAAAACTAAAGAATGACCAGCTGGAGTCAGTTAACAATTTGCCAAAGGGCTGCAAACCCTGGTAGAATTTTTATCAGTTGGCGACATTTTAAAAAGCATAACTATGGCATAAGATGGCGGCAATATCACTTGCCCTCAGGTCCAAGACAGTCGTAGACAATGTCCACGTATATTTTGAAACCCTCACTACCAGTGGCAAAGGATATGGCTAGGGTTGGTGGTCTAGGAACTAGGTTGACCATCAGGCTTCATCAGTGCAGGGGTATCCTCTTTGGGTAAATACATGCAGCTTTAAGGGATAAAGAGTGATAAACCTGGAAAGATGGTGTGCTGGTTTGAAAGAAAGTATGCCCCCTAAGAAAAGCCATGTTTTAATATAAATCCCATTTCATAAAGGTAGAATAATCCCTATTCAATACTGTAATGAGATCATCTCCCTGGTTGATGTGATTTAGTCAAGAGTGGTTGTTAAACTGGATTAAGGGATGACATATCTCCACCCATTTGAGTGGGTCATGATTGGTTTATTGGAGTCCTATAAAAGAGGAAATATTTTAGAGAATGAGAGATTCAGAGAGAGCAGAGAATGCTGCAGCACCGCGAAGCAGAGAGTCCACCAGCCAGTGACCTTTGGAGATGAAGAAGGAAAACGCCTCCTGGGGAGCTTCATGAAACCAGAAGCCAGGAGAGAAAGCTAGCAGATGACGCCGTATTCGCCATGTGCCCTTCCAGCTAAGAGAGAAGCCCTGACTGTGTTAGCCATGTGCCGTCTCACTTGAGAGAGAAACCCTGAACTTCATCGGCCTTCTTGAACCAAGGTATCTTTCCCTGGATGCCTTTGATTGGACATTTCTATAGACTTGTTTTAATTGGGACATTTTCTTGGCCTTAGAACTATAGACTAGCAACTCATTAAATTCCCCCTTTTTAAAGCCATTCCATTTCTGGTATATTGCATTCCAGCAGCTAGCAAACTAGAACAGATGGTAATGTCTCTTTATAATAATATTAGGAATAAAATTTTTAAATAAAAGCTTCCACCTCAATGACCATACTTCTCACATTTTTAATAGTCATGACAAATACTCCTGTTAATATACGCAGGTAGATGTTTCACAACCATCATTGCGATTATGCCTAACAACAACCCTGTGAAGTGGTTTCATTGTTATCCCACTTCACAGATGAGGAAACAGAAGCCTGGGGGGACGGAGAGATCTGCTGAAGTTCACCCAACTAGCAAGTGGCAATCTAATACAGAAACCCACCTCTAGACACCGGTGCTCTTCGGAACCCACCCTTGGGCCTCCCTTAAATATCCACACTCTTAAAAGTGCATTTCTTAAGACCATAGGCCTCATTCCTTCACAATGTGAGCTTTACTCGACATCTTCCAAATAAACAAGTTCTGCCTTGCACAAGTCCCAGAATTCTCCAAAGGAGCACTAGCAGCCAATCTCTTTAACTTAGCAACCTTTAATGAAGTATATAAGTCAGCTTTTATAATAGGTTAGGATGGGAGGACAATTTTTGAATTATTTTTGTGAATACTACTGAATTATTAGATATCATATATAATGATATCAATTATCAAGTTGAAACTACTTGGATCTTTTGTTATTGTCTGTTATAAAAATATTATATCCTTTCTTTTCAGAAAAACATACACAAGGTGGGACTTAAAAAAAAAAAAAAAAAAAAATCCCAGATAGTCCAAATCCTCTGAGACCAGAAAGTGGTGAGGAGAAGCCTGAGTCACGAGGCCCAAACAGCAGCTCATGCCTGTACCAGCTGATGTGAATTTTTACCTTTCAGGAACAAGTTCATTTTTCACTTTTTAGCATTACAGTATGTTTAAAGTGACCAATTTACATAAGAAATGTAAAAAATCAATTATATGTTCATTTTTGATCCTTATTCATTGCTTTCACTCCAAGTTCATTCTTATTATCCTATTTTTACTGCCTAAAGTTGGCTAGTTTCCTAAATTAATATTAAAGTTCTGATATAAACCTAAAGCTTATATATGAGAAGCATTCTGAAGTCTTTCCCCACAAAATGCAAGGAGAAAAAGTGCTTAAAATTCTTAAAATATCATTGTTGTAGAATGGGACCCATCAGTCTGAGGAATGAAAGTTGGGTTTGTCTTAACCCAGTTATTTTGCCAGTTACTGTTCACAAAAAATCATTCCTTTGGGGGAGGGGGGTGGAAATCAAACTATGAAAAAGTAGTCTTTTTGTTCTTGCAATCACTGGAACAGTTAGAGTTGGTCCTATGACTGCCACTCCTTGTAAATTCTAGAATCTATCTCTGCAATGGCCATACCATTTCTGAAAACACCTCATTTAAGGTAGTTAGTGGTTCACTACTGTCATACTCAAAACAGACCAGGCTAGTTCATGTCAAAAGCCTTGCCAAATACCATTAGTTAACTACAATGCTTTAAAAAAAAAAAAAAACAGGTATCTTTTGATATACTCAAAGAAGAGATAACACTGAATTAGTAGTTGTAGTTATAGATTATATCTATGTGAAGAACACTTACCTGCTAAGAATATATTTATTACAGAGTAGAGAGAGGCAGGGCAATAGGATCATACTAATGTCGTATTTCAATAAAATTATACTCAAAACAGGTTTTTCTCACAAACCCCAATCCTACCATGTAACTTAAAAAAAAAACTTTCATTCTATTTGTATATGCAAGATAATACCCTATTTGGAGGATTGTTTAAAAATTAAAGTTCAATTTCTGATAAGTTAACGTAAATACAACTATCACGAGTGAGTTACAATAACAGCTGAGAGTGCATGGCTTTAACATGACTAAGCTTATATAACAGTTCCTCAGTTATTTTGTATTGGGTGACTGGGTTAAAAAGAAAAAAACAAGGATCCGTAGCCTTATGAAATAGCCAAAACAAAGTGAAAAGGGAGCCCTGAAATGTAGGGAAAAGAAAACTGGGTATAAATAGAAAGCATACATCCTATTTCTTGCTGTAGAGTTTTGTCTCAAACAATCAATCAACTTTTCAGCACTTGCTGCAATAGCTAGTCTACTATAAATCTTGTAGTAACTGACTAGGTTTCATTTCCTCCGCCAAAACCTGCTAACCTGTGAGGCAGAACATAATGACACTAGAATCAGCAACTGATGATGTAAGACAGGATACCCGTGAAGCAATTTGAAAGCATTTCGTACTAGATGATGGGGTGTACTAGCTACTAACTTAGCCCCTTACTTCATTCAGGACGGAGGGGAAGGACGCTACACTTGTACACGCTATCTCAGGTTCTATCTGGGACCAACTAAACAGGGCATCAACTTTCTTTGAAAAGGGCACTGATGACAATGATACATGTTGCAAAGAACCAGTGCCAAAGCTCAGGATCCTCTGTCTAAAATGCATTTATGTAGCTTAATCTAAAAGTTAATGATAAGCTTTAAGAAGTTGCTAGTGAAACTGTCTTGAATCTTCTCTGAAAAGCAGCCATGACAAACAAATACCAACTAATGCACAGATGAAGACAGAATTGTCTGCTGTTATTCTTCAAAAATGAAAACCATTTCTAGCTAGGTCATTAAAAGAAGTTCTATCTCTTTGAGTAAAAAACTACAACATTCATATGGTAAGATTGCAAGATAAGAATTATTTAGGGCGTATTCAGTTTGGGCCAATGAAAATTACTTTTTTCATTGTCCATGAAATGTCTAATTCATGGACAGCTAGAATAATTTTCTGACTGCCTCCTATAACAGAAAAAAAAAAAGATCATCATTAATGTTGGGTAATTATGACCAGGAAAACAAAAGGTCACTTAAAGTAAATTGACTTAAAATGAAGGTCAAAATTTTGAAGTAAACAGTGATACACAGGTTAAGACAACAACTTGAAACAAAACTACACGCTACAAAAATAAGTTTATATTGTTTATGAAATAACATTTTCGGTTACAGCAACTATACACTAATTCTCAAATAAAGAATGAACCAAACTGTATTTGTAACTATACTAAAAAAATTATATTATAGCACCATATGACATTCATCGCCTCACACTGAGCTTTTATAGCAGAATCACAGAAGACAATTTTTACAGGAAACAATCAAGGGCATTATCAGTTTTCTCAAGGATCTCTTAGTCATGTAATGGTCCAGTCAATCCTCTGATATTCAAAATAAGGACTTTCTCTTAATGTCATTATTATTGGAGGATATTCTCCTTAAATTGTTAATCGAGCTTACTCTTTGAGGCTCATTGTCAGTAGTTGTGATTCGAGCATAGTTTCCACTTTAATTCCATTTCCTTCACAAAATTCTTTATCTTTTGCTCAATTTGCAATTACACTTTGCAATTTATTTCCACTGTACAATATCAATGTTCAACAAGAGGTCAAACAACAAAAAATTGCAGGTTGGGGGTGGGAAAGATGCTAGGATGGAAATGATATGCTAGAACAGGGACCACATTTGTTAGGAAGTTTGACCATCAGTGAATATTTCTGCGTTTAGATTACCATCGCTTCCCTTTGGAACTTTGTCAGTGCAGACACTCAATGACTATGCAGAAATAAGGGTCCCCTGCATAACACATACAGGTAATTGTACTAGATTAGATCCACTGGAAGTTTACTCTTGCAGGGACCACAGCAATCATCTATTCTGATCCTTTCATTTTATAAATGAAGTTGTTATGATTGGCTGCTTTGATGTAGCTTCTAAGCTTGTGTGTCTTAACTGGAAGATTTTGAGTTGAATCCTAGTCCCCAAATTTCCAAGCTTAAAGAGCTGTTCTCTCTGTGTTTTACCAGAGCAGCTGTTATGACAATAATAGAAATGATTTAATCTGTGAGAAAAACAGTAGAAAATTTCAAAGCTACTTAACTCTTATGAAGAAGTCAACTAGACTATGATATAATGAACTTAGGAAAAATACAGGGTAAGGCAAGTGAAGCTAGAAAACAAGTGATATCAAACTATTCTTCAAGAATACAATATTGACCATTTCACAGAAGTCCTTGGCAGAAAATAACCACTGTCTTCTTGAAATATTATAAAGTATATAGAATTAAAAAAATCATAAAATCAACCTATATCCTTTTTATGAAAATTGAGCCAATTATAAGTATTCTATAATTGGATTAATAAATGCTCTCAGAGGGACAATTCCAACCATTTTATAATTCTGCCAATGACTTGAAAAAAAAAAGTTTATGGGCTCTAATCCTGAAGCAGAGAATAAAAATAAATATTCATTAGCTCACTGATATATTTATTGGTTCACTGGCTATAGAATCCACCCGCCATTGCCCCAAAAGAGAGGATGAAAGTCAATCTTTAAATGCCCTTGAATAATAGAGCCAAATTATTACAGAAACCACTACTTAGAAAACTCAACCACTTCTTGGTTGCTGTGTAAAGGAACAAAGGTTCCTTGGCAGTATGTTAATAGTAACAGCTTCTCCGTCCTGTGACAGGCTCAAAGTAACGTAAATGGGTTAACTCATTCAATACGCCCAGCTTCCCTATGAGATGGGCACCATTATTATCCCTATTGGTACAATAAGGAAACTGAGACTCAGAGGCCCAAAGAAATTAATTATCACAGAGAGACTACTCTAGAAGCCCCAAGTTCTTCCTTATGTGTTAATATGCGTGTAAACTCACAGTTTCCTTTTGGTTCACAATGATATAGAGAACCACATATTTGAATCTTCAAATGATGAACTGCTGGGCAACATGTCTAAAAGTCTGTACCAAAAGCTCCTCTTCTGTACAGCAGAAGTGAAAGAAGCTGAGCTAAGGCAAGCTACTTGAGAAAACAGTCTGCACATAAACATTCTCTCACACACATATGCACACATACACAGTTTCAGAGCAAGGAAAACGACTTTACGTTGAAAGAAAGATAGAGAGAAACAGTGAGCTATGGCACTGCTAAAGACTGCAGAGAATGCCTCTAGCAGAGGAGTGAAGGTCCACCCTAAAGCTGGAGAAGCTGTCACTGCTTGGCCTCATCCCTGACATCCATCTGAAAAGCAGGAGGATGAGGGTGATAGAAAGGTTAAGAAAGGTATAATGTTCATAAAGAAATGTTTAAAAGAAATGCAATCCAAAACCCATTCTGTCCTCAAAATCATTTTACATTCATTCTGGACAAACCAAATAATCTGAGATGGAAATATGAGCCTCATAAATTTGCCACATTTCCCAATACAGCCCCTTTCCTGTCCCCCACAACAGCAGAACAGCTTTCACTGAAGTATGCTTCATTGTAACTCCAAAAGCTGGTCTTCAGGGCTGATTTTAAAAACAGCCCCCCCCCCAAAACAAAACAAAACAAAAAAACAGCCCCAAGAAACTCTGAATTGTGTAACTCGCAAGGTTTCCTTTCCATACTCACTGTTAGGGAATTCAAATCTGTGACCCACCCAGCAGTATGGAATGTACATGTAGTTTCTTCCTGTTTTCAATTTCATTTACTTTTTTTTACTCCCACCTTTAATCATACCACCTCGTTTTACACACACACACACACACACACACGGAGAAAGGCTTTAACTAATTCCTGCTGCAAGATGGGAAAAATAAAGACTGAAACCTAATAGCTGGTTAGGTAAAACAAAACAAATGAACGAACACAACATTTGGAGGACAGAAAAGGATATGGGATAACAGACAGACAGATCTTGTCAATTCATTTTCTTCTCTATTTGTTCCATGAAGCACAATACTTGGCTATGTTGGACTTGAACAATCCTGACAACCTCTCTACGTTTCCCTGTAGGAAAAGGGCAGTACAACTTCATGATGGAGGTGTAGTATGGTGACCTATTAACTACAGGGATGAAATGGCTGGTGGGATTCAATTAAACTAAGTGGAGATCAATAAACAAAATGGAGAATGTCACTGTGCAGGTGGGGACGAAAGGAGGGGTATGCTGAGACCGAGATCTTTAGAACTGACTAGAAATTCGAAGGCAGCACATCCAAGTCCCTGATTCTACAAATGAAAATCCACCGCCCAAAATATCAATTGCAGCAAAGCACAAAAGAGTTTTCTTCATGTAATAAAATGAAAGGATGAGTTTGTTTCTAATTCCCTCTGAGCTTCAAATGCTATGGTCTACACTTCTACAGTATGACCTTGATGCTCCCCTGTTAAAAAATCTGCAATGGCTTCTGGAGCTCTCAGAATAAAATCTAAACTCCCCACTGAGGACGAGGCTCTGACAGGGGAGTCACCAGCTATTCCGGTCCAGTTCCCCATGCTCCGGCGCCTCTGCCTTCTCTCTGTCCCCTGGGACACACTAATTCATTCTCGCCTCAAGACCTTGGCGCTTCTTGTTCCCTCTTGACGGAATACTCTTCTCCCAAATCTTCACATGCCTCCCCCACCCAGTCAGTACTCAGCTAAGATGCCACCCCAGAGAGCTCCTGTAAGAGCAGCCTATTTAAAGCAATGCCTCCCAAGCTGTTTCATGCCATGGGACACACAGAACACATTTGCCTGGCATGACTGCAGGGGAAAAGTTGACCACGTAGGCCCATGTCCTACCTGTCGTCCATGGGCTGAGAGGGACAATAGCTCCATTGATCTGTATCCCATTCGTGGTGCCATGGAACACCAGCTGGGACATTCTGCCCTCACCCTCTGGCTTCTCATGTCAAGATTTACTAAGAGCTTGGCGTAACAGGACAGCTTGAGGTCTAAAGTGTAGGGCAGTTTGAGGTCTAAAGTTAAGTCCTGGCTAAATTTCCAAATAGGTTTTTTGTCTCCACTTTCCCAACTTGAATGCAGAACAAAACTGACCACTTCCATTAAGATGAGGGTCAAAAGTTTTGAAAATTCAGAATATTCATCCAAGCACTGTTAATGATGCACAATGAAACTTCTTCCTAAATGCATATCACAAAGGCATTTGTCAGCTAAAAGAGAACCATTCTGTGGTTCCTTAATGCCAATACAAGTTCTACAAAATGAATGAAAGCACTGTACAGCCTGCTCACTGGTTTGAGTTTTCTGAAATTATTAAGTGGCTCACAAGTCACATAAGCTCTGGCTCTTTCATCACTCACTCTGACCCATGGTTAATATGTTCCCTAAAGAGAGATGGGAACCTCTGCTTTCCTAGGGAGAGAGCAGGGAGAACATGATAGGGCACAGGTACAGAGGAACAGTACAGACGGCTCTGTATTTTCACAGCAAGAGAGAAGGAAGGGCCTAGCACAACCCTCAGTGGCCATCTCCTGGGGCAGAGCTCCTGGTCATTCATGTATTCTTAGGTATATAACCCCCCACCTTGCTATGTCAATCAGTATAGCTCACAGATTTAATCAGGGCAGCTTAAAAGCTCTGTAGGGGAGCCAGGCTTAGGAGATTCACCCAAAGCATCACCCTTGCAGCCTTCTAGAATGTAGACACACTGGGCTCTGTTCTGGGTGGAGTGAGGATGGCTGGGTGGCCAGAGGTCCTGATGGCTGCGCCTTCGGATGGATCAGCAAACGCAAAGAGGCAAGTGCTCAGAAAACAATCCCACTTATAATTTAGTTAAAACTCAACTCTCCTCGATTCCCAGCTCTTTACTCTTTATTCTACATTACCAGCTTTAGGACTTAAAGATCTTATGCCAGTCTGCCAGGAGAGTTTTTTAAAGGTCCCCTCAAGAAATCTTTTTAAAGAATTGATTTAAGAGTCAGAACCCTCACAAAAATAACACTGAATGACTGAAGCCACGCACAAAATAATGCACACTGCATATTCCAGTTATACCAAGTTCAAAAACTGGGAAAACCAATGGCTGGAGGGTGTGCGAAGTGAAGGTGGTGGTTACAGGGTAGGGGCTGTAACTGAGAGAGTGCAAGGAAGCATGGTTTCTTGATATGGGAGGCTTCATAAGGTGTTTTACCTTATGAAAATGCATTATTTGTGTTTTTGTAATCTGTGCATAGAAATTAATGAGAAAATAATAAAAATAAAAAGGAATGCAAGTCCTGGAAAAGAAACTCCAGCTTCTGGCCGAAAGCGGGTGGTGGCACAGGAGAAAGAAGTACTGGGGGGGCTGGGATCTCAGGGACAGCTCCAACTCCCCCTCAGCAAACCACCCAGACATCTACCACTACCACTACGCTGCTCATCTCTTACTTCTCTTTAAAAGGCATGGCATATTCTACAAAACACAAAGATAAGTTCAAAATACGCCTAGAGAAAAATCCATTAGTCATCTTTTTCAATGTGTATGCTGTGAACAGAAAGAGCTTTTCTTTGCAGAAATACAGATTTCACTGCTATAGAGGTTATTCCTGAAGTATTAGTCAAAACACTATCTGGATATAGGGTAAAGGATGATATGGTCTATATTTTAAAACTTCAACTTCTGTGTGAGACCAAAGGGAGATGTTGATTTGGTGCCAAATTTATACTTTGGGTATTGCATTACCTGAACATCATAAGTACATGGAAACTTTTTTTTTTATTTATTAAACATACCAACATACAATCACAAGCACTCTTACCATATGATCATTCCATTCTACACATATAATCAGTAACTCACAATATCATCACATAGTTGTATATTCAATACATGGAATCTTGAATAGGAATGAGATTTTATTGGTTTGTCCAGGTTAGTGTGATGCCCCAATATATCCCAGAGTAACATGGGCAGTGAATAAAGAAGTATTTGCAAGGCCCCCATGGGGGACTGGGAAGAAAGGAAGAAATATTCAGCTTCCCCATTTGAAGAATTTTTTATATTCTTGCAACCAGTGGGGACAACCAATTTAATAGGCTGAGTCCTTCATTTTGGAGTTTGCCCCTGTGAAACTTACTCCTGCAAAGGACAGGCTAGAACTACTTAAAATTAGGCCTGAGTCACCCCCAGAGAACTCTTTTGTTGCTCAGATGTGGCCTCTTTCTCTAAGCTGTCATGGCAAGTGAACTTACTGCTCTTCCCCTATGTGGGACATGACTCCCAGGGGTGTAAATCTTCCTGGCAATGTGGGACAGAAATCCTGGGATGATCTGGGACCTGGCATCAAGAGATTGAGAAAACCTTCTAGACCAAAAGGGGGAAGAGAGAATTGAGAAAAAATAAAGTGTCAGTGGATGAGAGATTTCAAACAGAGTCAAGAGGTTATCCTGGAGGTTATTCTTAAGCATTATATAGATATCCCTTTTTAGTTTATGGTGCAGTGGAGTGGCTGTGAGGAAAGTACCTGAAACTGTTGAGCTGTGTTCCAGTAGCCTTGATTCTTGAAGATAACTGTATAAAGATACAGCTTTTACAATGTAACTGTGTGACTGTGAAAACCTTGTGTTTGATGCTTTTTTTATCCAGAGTATGGAAGATGAGTAAAAAAATATGGATAAAGAATAAATAAACAATAGGGGAGACAAAGGGTAAAATAAAACAGGTAGATAGAAATACTAGTGTTATTTCTTTTTCTGGAGTGATGCAAATGTTCTAAACAATGATCATGGTGATGAACACACAACTATGTGATGATACTGTGAGCCACTGATTATACACCATGTATGGACTGTATGTGTATGTAGAGTTATCAATAAATTTTTTTTTTAAAAGAATAAACTGAAAAAAAAAAAAACCCCACCATCTAGGTGTCATTTCAAATAACTTTTTGAAGGCCTTTTCCCCCAGGACATTTGACTTACACACCAACCTTTGTACTTTTGGAACTAAGTATAAGATAAAAATTTCTATTAATATTGCTTTTAATACCGTCTCCAAGTCTCTAACACCTCATCTTATCTATAAAAAAAATCTGAAAACCACCAGGAGTCTGTCTTTATACCACTTGTATGAACATTTTACTCAAAGTGAGCAATTTTATTTAATTTGTGTACTACAGAATACAGCTTATTTTGTCAAAACAGATAGCGTTTCTTCAAAATGAGCATAAGGGTTTATAAGACCTCATTATATGTCTGCAATTACAATTAAAATTTATACAATAACAAAAGAAACCCTTTTGCCTTGTGGTGGGGAGAGATGACTATATCGAGTTTTCAGGTACTCCATTCATTATTATTGTTCTTGTAAGGAATGGGATGGAAAAAATATTTTTGGTAGACCTCAGCTGCTTGGGATTGTTTTGGTGGAATCTTTAGCATTTTTATTTTGCTAACAGAAAAGCATGTTTCACCAACACATTTCTACATGAAACAATTGATTTGGACAGACTATTCTTTTTAAATAAATCATGAAATTTAAGAGCTCTCTTTTTAAAATAAACTCCACCCATGTGTCTGCTAATACATGCATGCAGAGATACATGAAAGATTCAATTATTTTGAATATATATAATGAAGTCTTAAAGGTAATCAAATTCTCTGCTTTCATTGTTTAAGCTACCTATTCATAAAAAGGGACTGTTCTTAGCACTCTCCAAACCTGCACTGGGGCTTTACTCTCCATGACGTCCCTTCAGGACCTATGCCATCAGGTGATCTCATTTAATATGACTCTCATCGTCCAAAGACCATCAGCATTTCTTTCTTTCTATTTTTTTTTAATGTTAAGTTTTTATTTTGTAACCATGAACTTAACTCTGCAATCCAGCTAGACTTAGAAGGTGAGAACAATGTAGGACCCAAAGAACTGCAGTGAGAACACACAGATGATAGGATACTGAGAGCAGACCAGGGGAGGTGGGACACTCTCCTGAGTCACAGAAGGAATAAGACACAGAAGGGTAAGACAAAACACAAATCAAATTTATTAGATTTGTCCATAGTCGGCAAAGGTGACTTCTTGCTGGTCTGTCTTGCCATTCCTAGACCTAAAGTATTCCATGGCTTCCACGATACTCATGCCCTCTTTCACCTAGCCAAAGACGCCATGCTCACCACCCAACCACTCAAGTCCTAGGAGTGCAGATTAAAAACTGGGAACCATTTGTGTTGGGTCTAGCACTGGCCATGACAAGACAGCGGGACCCGTATGCTTCAGGATGAAGTTCTCATCATCAAACTTCTCCCCATAGATGGAGTTGCCACCAGTGCCGTTACGGCATTTGAAATCAGCACCCTGGCACACAAACCCAGGAATAATTCTGTAAAAACAGGAGCCCTTATAATCAAATCCTTTTTCCTCAGTGGTCAGAGCACGGAGATTTTCTGCTGTTTTTGGAACCTTGTCTGCAAACAGCTGGAAGGAGAACATGGCCCACGGCTCGCTGTCAATGGCAAGTGGGAGAACATGGTGGGGTTGACCACGGCTGTGGGCAGTGGCGGTGGCGTCATAACTATTTCTGCCTCTGGAAAATTCTCTTCTATATCCTCAATTTCCTCAAATAAAATTTCTTCAGAAAATCTCTAAGTTGTCCTACAGGTCAACAATGCCTTATCTGTAACCCTTAGATCTAGATGAGTTTCAAAATTCCTACTTTTTTTTTTGCATTTTAGAAAGGTTGTTCTAGACATATACCATACATTACCTAACACTCCCAGTAACATCCTATAGTCAAATACACTCATATTTCTGGAGCGAAATTAGGATTAGTCACTCTGAATGGACCATGGTCTCCACCAAACAAGTCCAGGCTGGTTAGGTTTTGCTCCTTTCTGCTCTGAAAATACTTTTGTTTGCAGCACTCTTTAGAATTTCAGAATAGTGGATAAGGGATTCCAGGACCATAAGCCCAAAATGATCTCTCAACAAATACTTACTGACGACTATCTTGTGCTAGGTTTGGTGGAAAACCATAGTCTCTGTTCTCAAAGATCGTATCATCTCAGTCTACGGTGGGCAAGGAACAAGTCACCTTGTGAAGTGAGTTACACTGAACAAGTTATCATGAAGTAAGACTCTAAGCAGGATAAGCACAGGGGGCTTTGTGCAGGGCCAGATTAGGGCCTTTCTGAGCCCTGGGCATTGAGAAGACAATCCCTCCCACAGGTAATTTTAAATGAAAATCATTCTGAAATTTAAAATGAGAGTACACTCCATCAAAGTCCTTATTTTTCCCAGGCTGACTATTTCAATGCTTTTTTTTTTCCTTCTTGATATTTCAAATATCAAATCCTTTGAGGCAAACAATTACTTTTTCTGTTGTGCTCCCACTGTGCCCCTTCTGGTACTTATACTGATGCTTGGTCAGCCTATAAGGTAATTAATTCAGTACTGGCCATGAGACTACAGAGGCAGGACAGCCATTTCAGGTTTGGAATGGGGAGGGGGTGGGGAAAGAAGGGGGAAAAAGTGGAGAAGGTTTCTTGGACAAGAGAGAATCTAAACTGAAACTTTCTTAAGAATAGGAGCTGGCTAGGGGAGAAAGGTAGGAAGAAGGTTTTAGTGAAAAGAAAACTGCAGAATTACTGTACTAGGCTTCCAGAACCATTCTCAGACTGCAAGGATATGTGGATGCATTCTATAAAGAATGCAGAAGAAAAAGAGATATATAAAAGACCACTTATTTACAAAACACTCTATTAGAACTCTCCAAAATGTCCACGGGTTCAGGTTCTCCTTTTTTCCCATTAAACACTCCATCATGGTGATTTTTATAACGCAGGGTCAGCCATTTGCAGTCCATACCCCAAGAGCAGACCTCTCCTAATTTTCAGGTCCTGATATTAGGACCAGGGCTCAGTGCTTACAACCACCTCTCAAATGCGGTGAATCAACTTAGTCTGCTGAGGTCCGAAGTATTCTGTGACTGCATTTGGCAGTCTTGGAATTGAAAGTCAAAGTGGGGAGGGCGGAGTGCGGACTTAGCACTATTGTGTGTCATTTCTAGAAAATCAAAATTGGCAAAGGCTAATTTTCTTAAGGTTTACCTCTACTCTCTCAAAGACTATCTGAACTGAAGTGAAAAATACCTGTTTATCAGAAGACCCTAGGCTATCCAAGGGGAACTTCAATACTTTTTCTAATAAAGGCAGTTGATATCAGCTACCTAAATATTTTAATGTCTCCCTTTGATTAATCATAACGCCTTCCTGCATACAGTGTAGTCCCTGGATCTGCAGCATAATCACGAGGGAGCTTTTTGGAAATGCAGGCACTCAAGCCAGACCCTGGATCTTGGAAGCAGAATCTGCGATCCCCTGGTGATGTGAGTGTACAATGACGTCTGAGGGGCACTCCTCCAGGCAGCTACTTGTGACCCAGCTCAAGTGACTACCGCCACCTTTCACTGTTTTGTCTCTCACCATTGCCGACTCTCAGTCTGATCAAACACCTAAGAGGGATGGGAGCCCTGTGAGGCTCTA
This sequence comes from Myrmecophaga tridactyla, assembly GCA_004026745.1. Lineage (NCBI taxonomy): Eukaryota > Metazoa > Chordata > Mammalia > Pilosa > Myrmecophagidae > Myrmecophaga > Myrmecophaga tridactyla. The sequence continues at coordinate 44,304 of PVIY010003419.1, forward strand.
CCGGCTTCCTAGGTTAACTCTTGAGAGCTAAGCATTTGCCATCACTTCACACATGGGTGACAGACAGCCTGGTTCTGCCACCATCCGGCTTTCACCCAGAGCAGTAATGTGAACCTCTACCTCGCATTCATTCACCAATCTTGGCTCTAGATAAAAGGATGCAAGGAACCCTCCTCTCATGGTGCTCTGGTTCTTGAATTCTCCCCTGGCCTCTGTTCTGGGCCAGTCTGAAGCTGCGGCCCAGCCCCAGGAATGTTTTATCTTGTGACCCTGACTCTGCAAAGCCCATAAGCTACTTTCTTATGCAAAGTATTCCACTTCTTTGAGAACTTCTCTTGTGAACAGGGTTCAGATGCCTGCTCCTGAACTCCTGTCTGCCCATCAGACCTTCCCACTTGCCTGCCAGCCCTGAAGTCCATCTACTGACTCCTATTTCCATCCATGCCACCAGCCTCCCACGTGTAGCTTTTACCTCCAGATCCCACTGAAATAATGCATCAGAACTGCATTGTTTTAATTCACTCATTCATTTAATAAATATTTACTATGTGCCCAGGTACTGAACAAATAGACAAGAACCCCCGTCCTTGCTCTTGTGTGAGAAAAGATAAGAAAATAAACAAAACCAAGAAAAATATAGAGTGTACTATTTGGTGTAAGTGCTATGGGGAAATAAAATGAACCAAAAAGGTGAATGGGAAGTGCTTGGGGTTGGTGATGCTCAATTTTTTTATGAATGTTTAGGGATGGCCTCACTGAAAGGTGACATTACGGACATCCTGAACCCTGGGAACTAGCTTTATTTTTTCTAACCTATTCCATTTCTCCCTGGCTTGGTGACAATAGTCACATCTACCCTCCCTGCACCAAATCCTAAACACTGCCTGGGCGTCAGTTCCCATGTGGCTATTTCCAGTCTTCACATCTGTCCTATGCCATGGGACAGTTCTCAACAAAACATTTATGCAAATCCAATCTCCTAGGACAGTTTTATTAGGATGGGAGCTAGAACTTGTCTATTCTATATTTTAATGAAGCAATCCTGTCCCTCAAAAAGTAAGACTCAACTAGTCTTTGGACAACTCTTTCAAAGATCCTATGTTCACTCTATCCTTATAGGCAAAATCTCTTCCATAATTAGAACTGAAAAGCTGTCAAAATGTCTCAATCAGACCCAAAATACTATCCATGAAAATTACCAATTACTGAAAAAAAGAATGAAAACGTGGCTCAAAGACATTATTTTACTAAATATAGGTAGACATGGTACAACTAAAACCTCCAGTTAGATAGTTGTTAGACCCAAACCTGTTGGATGAATAGCATTTCATGTTCCTACAAGAACTGGATGCAACAGCCTAATTACGGTTTGATTCAAAGGATGTTATCGAAACACTTCCTGCAAGAGATATAAGGGCTTTTCTCCTGTCATTCCTTTGTCAGGGCATCTGGGTGGGTTTTTTTCTTGGAACCATCTCACACCACAGTGACAAATCCAGGCCTACAATGAGCAGTTTACAAAAGGCAGGGAATGCTACTGGCGGGGAACACAGAGCTTAGCTTTGATCACAGCTGCAGATTCCACCTGCTTAAAAAGGCAGCAGCAACAACACGGCACTTCATTCCCCTGCTCAAAAACACAAGAAACCAGCAGAGATAAGCTGACAGGGAAAACATTACACAAACCACTGACCCTGCTTGCAGGCATAGAGGAGCTGCCTCTGCTTGGCTTTGATTCTCCAAAGCCTGAGCCTGAGGGGGGAGGCAGTTTGACTTTCTTCTTTCCTAGTGCTCCTGATGGCAAGGTGCATTCAGATGGCGCCTAGAGAGATACCAGCTGCAGAAGAATGGGAAATAAATAAATAAACAAGACAAGAACACAGGCTAAACCGTGGAGGAGAGCTGCCATCCACAGACTGGATGAAAGAGTATATTCCTAGTTAAAAGCAACTAGCTTTTACAGGTTTTTGCGAAAACACAAAGAACCCTGGGGCTCTGGCTGCAATCTTTGTCATGCTGTTGTCCTGCCGGGCGAGGCAAATAAACATGTGCCATAGGCCTTACTTATGCATTTTCTATTCCTACTGATCTTTAGTACGTGTCCAAAGAAGAGAGCCACCACAGGGTTGCTACCCGTGCCCGTATGTGGCAAAAGAGCAATGCAGGGCCAGCAGTTTTCTTCCCTGATACAAACACATAAAGATCATTCTCTGCTCTACACACAGCCTATTTACTGCTGGATGGTCACTCACAGTTTGCCTTAAAAACATGCTCAAAAGGAGCCACCAATTGACTGGTGTGTGTTCCATCAGTTTTCCTCGCCCAAGCGTTCTAGAGCCCGGCTGCACCTCCCCAAGCTGACTCCACCCTAACATGGTTACTGCTGCCATCCCAATGTCACTGGTGTCCTGTCTTTTTTCTTTTAATTTTTTTTTTAATCTGATTCAGTCCACATTTACTGAGTGCCCAATATCTGACGGGCATTTTGCTAGATCCTAGCAACAGAGCAACACAAATGGAAAACAAAGCTCCTGCTTGCAAGAAGCCTGCAGGTTGGCAGGAAGAAAGTACATGATCATTGGTCCCCGTGTCAGATCCTCACTGGGCAAGTCAAGGTCATACCCTCTGCTGCCCTCAGCAGCCAGGCAGATGGCGTGAACCGCAGAACAGGTGGGGGTCTGTGGCAGGCCGGAGAGCACTTGTCCCACAGAATGCAGACAGCTGGCCCCAGCTCCAGCCAATTGTTACCATGTAGGGCTGTTGGCCCAGCAACTGCCAGAGCTTCCACTCTTTCAACAGCAGCTGTAAATCCAGACTTTTACAAAAAAATCTCCCAATTTTAAGTGCTGACAACTAATTCAAAGATTTGAAAACTCAATGAGAGCCAAATGTGACCCAAGGGCCACTAGTCTGCAACTTTTACATTCTGCAGACTTATTCCCATCTCCCCAATTCCCTAACATATTCCACATATCTCAACACATACCCTATTACCCCAATGTGACCAGTTTACTGCTGCTTCCACACCCACCACAGTTGTAATTTTTGTGATTGGCCTCAAATTGTGCGCCTGCCTAATATCTCCTCCCCCTTCCTGCTCATGCCTAGTCAGATACTACCCAGCTTTAGTTCTGAGTTCAAGATCCCTACACCACTAAGCCTTCAGACCACCCTGAGTTCTTTCTTCTCTGAATCATCATTTTTCTATAACTCTCTCCGAGAGTGGGGTTGGGTATCGCTTCAGCAGTTCTCTAATTATACTACCTGTATCCGTTGTTTCCCCAACCAAATTGAATGCTCAGTATTAGAAACCATGTTGGGTATTCTGTCAAGAGAATGTATAGTATTTATGAGTGAATCACATGCTCTGAAGACAAAGGGGACTGACTGATGACTGGAGAGCAGGCTCTGAAGTCAAACAAGACTGGGTTACTTAACCTCTCTGAGTCTCATTTCCATATTTGTAACCTGGGCTACAATAAAATGGGGACATGACCTAAATGCACATGGAGCCTGTCAGATTAAGAAAGAGGATGAATATAAAGCTCTTAGCACAAAGCCTAGCATGCAGTAAGCACCTGATAAATGTTAGCTATTATTATCATGGAATGATTGCTCGATTCTGACAATGCTATTGGTAAGCAAGCGCTGCATCAACAGATGCAAGCATCGATTGACCACTTATTCTGTTACTCTATGTTGGCACTCTGTAAATACAGTGCATATGTCAGCTCATGTAATTTTCACGATCACCCCCATTTTATGGATAACTAAAGCAAAGAAAGTTTAAATAATTAGTCCAAACCCACAGAGTGAGAATAGAGATCTGAACCCCGCCTTCTGACTCCAGAACTCATTCTCTGATACACTACGATACACTGCTGCCCCCCTACATTTAGAATGGCAGGGGACAACGTTCTGACCTCAGCCTCTTCAAATCAAAACCGGAATATGGCTTTGTGGACCAGGGCTTATGATGCTGGAATGACTGGGGACTGGCTTGGAACATACTATGTCCCAGAAGTTCTAGGAAAAAGGAATTTGCTTCTCTGTCAGTTTCATCAACAAATTGAGAAAGATGAGGAAAGGAGAAAGTGCTCCCCAAATGACATAAAGTTATAGTTGTCATTATGGAAGGCAAAATCTGTGGCACATATTAATACTAATTAAAAGGTCTTGCTGATCACCAAAAAAATAACAAGAGCAGGAATCAGAAACAATGGTCCTAGCCTCCAATATCCATATGGAAGACAGGAAAGGGGCAAATGTGGTAACTTTCATGCAGGTAAAGAAGGAAAGTGAGGAAACCATCAAAGTAAACTTAAAATCCATGAACTTAAGAGTTGGAGTGGATGACCCCCAGGAGGTGGCATGGGCTCACAAAAATTGGTAACTGATGCCATCCCTTGGACTGCCTGATCCTGGGAACTCTGTGCAAAGACTGTGTCTGAGTCTCAACAAGGCATATGACAGTCTCCTATGGCCTCTTCATGGACAAAATATAGATAATGAGGTCTATGATTATAAAGTTGGCTTTATATGAGAGATCAATTTCAACCTGAAGGGAGGTATCTAGAGGAAGAGTGCCAAGTTCTGACCTCAGACTTCCTCAGTCAACAGTTTATTTACTGACTTAGGCGAAAACATAGTATGCTTATTTTAATTCCTGAAGGCCAGAAGCTATATCTAATAATTCAATTCCCCAGTGCCTTCCCTATGCTTAGCCTGCAGTACATGCTCCAAAAATTATTTCTGAACTGGATTTTATAAAGGTGAAAAGGTCAGCAAATAAGCTGGATGATTCTAGTTTCAAAAAGATTACAAAAGGCTGATGAGATAAACCAAATTCGGTATGATGAAATTGATCAGGGACAAGTGAAAAGTACCTCAACAATCAGTACAGATGAGGAATTATAGTTAAACAGCAATATTTGTGACAAAGACCATTAGGGGTTTGGTTAATGGCAAACTACAAAAAAATAGTGTGCTAAGGTTTCCAAAGATGAGCAGATAAACTCCTAGACTATAGTAACAAAGTAATGGTCACAAAAAATGAAAGCAATAGCTCCTTTCTACTGTCTGGCCAAACCTGTAATTATTATTATTTATCCTGGAAGAAATTTTGAAAGGGGACCGACAAAGCAGAGTTTGCCAAGAAAGAGACCAAGATGGGTAAAGGGTTGGAAATTTTTGACCAAGTATAATTAAAGGCAGAAGAATTTGATATAGAAGACCTGGAAGGGACACAACAGTAATCCTTCGGCTATTTGAGATGGGTATTCAAAGAGAGAACAGATTTATTCTTTATGGGTCAGAATTAATTATAATTGAACAAAACAGATTTCAGTCCAATTTAAAGAACTTTTGAGCAATCTAAATTTTCTTCAGAGTAGAATGGATTCTTTCATTCATTAGTTGAGTTTCTAGGCACAAAAGTTGTTCGTGCCAAGGGTAGGCAATCATAGTGGTGACAGTGCGGATGGATTTGATCCATAAAATAAAGGCTTACAAAAGAAGATTTTGCCAGACATTTGAAATCTATGACTGACTGTACTACAAATGATCATCCCCAAGAAATGCGGTATCGGTATTAGCTTCAAGTTTTACAATGGAAAGATGACTTTGTTGGGGTCATGAGACCATGACACACCAACAAACTCAAGCAAAATGAACCATTTAGTTTCAAGAAGCTGGAACACAAAAAGGCAATGAAAAGCTTACACCTATGGCACATTTGGGAAAGCTGAATATGTTTGCTTGGCAGGAGAGAGGGAAAGTACCTGATCAGCAGGAGTGAGGGACAAAGCTCTGCAACCTGGGGAGCAGGATGTAAAGAGTCTGGAAACAAGCTCACAAACTTAGATTTTATCCTGTGAGCAGAGGTGCAATCATCAAGAACTTTTGAGCAAAACAAACATGATCAAAATGGCACTTAAGAAAGATCATACTGGCATTACTGTAGGAAAACAACAAGAGAAGGAACAGGACACTGGTGGCAAGGAAATCAGAGAGGACACTCTGGCAAGAAGTGAAAAAATATAGGCCTGAATTAAAGGAGAGGTAGTAGACTAAAGAGAATTAAAAGGACTTGGTGAGTGATTCCATACAGAAGACAGAACGAGAGTGGGGAGTCAAAGACAGAAACGTGAATCAGGGAACCCAAACATGTCAACCTGTATAATGACAAGACCAAAAACCACAAAAACATCTAAAGTCACAGCTGGTTCCCAAATTACTGATTTGTCACAAACTTGCACCATATGTTCAGGCTATTTTTCATGGAACAAAAGCATCAGATTTTGTGATTACATTTGAATTTACTGGAAACTAGTTACCAAGTGTGTACTGAAACAATGTTTGTAAAAATTAAACCCTCAAAAAGGACAGAAAGAAGACATACCAACAAATACTAATCAAAAGAAAGTGGAGGTAACCATATTAATACCAGGCAAAAAAGCATTATTAGTGATAAAAAGGTCACTACATAATAAAATATCAGATTCACCAGGAAGACATAATAATCACAAACTAATAACACCAAATAACATGCCTCCAAATACGAAGTAAAAATTTACAGGCCTATGGAAAAAAACTGACATGACCACACCATAGATTTTCACACTTCCAATTAAAAAACTGATAGACTAAGCAGACAAAATAAATCAACAAAGATACAGAAGACTTAGCTCAACTTATAAGTTGCATCCAATGATGAAAACCAGAACACGGTAACTAACAATTAGAAAATACATATTACTTTCAAATATAAAACTGGAAATTTATGAAAACTGACCACATGCTAGGCATAAGATTAATCTCAACAAATTTCAAAAGAGTGGTTTAATTTTCTGAGAGCAATGCAATTAATTTAGAAATCAATAATAAAAATATTACTATAAAAACCCATGCATATACTTGAAAAGTAAAAACTTTTATGAATGCTGTGGAAAAAACAGATTAGAGGATATAAGAACAACTTTATGCCAGAAAGTTTGAAAACTTAGATGAAGAGGATACATTTCTAGTATCCTATTAATATAACCTATTAAAACTGATTCAAGAAGAAATAGAGATTATTTCTCTATTTCTATAATTCTACAACCCATTAGAAAATTTGAATCAAGTATTTAAAGTCTTCCCACAAATAAAACAAGTCAAGATGGGAGTTTTTGGGTGATTTTGACTGAAGATGCAAGAACAGATCATTTCAATCTTACATAAACTATTTCAGAGAGCAGAAAAGGCGATATTCCCCAACTTATTTTATCATAACCTTGAAAATGGCATAACCTTGATAATGAATCCAGAAAAAAAAAAAAAACAGTACAAGAAAAAGAAAATTCAGGTTAGCTTCTCTCTCTCTCTCCCTCCTTCCCCCCACCCTTTCTCTCTCTCTCTCTCACACCTCACACCTCACACACACACACACACAACACAACACACACACACACACAGCTAGCAAGCCAAATCCAGCATATTTTAAAAATACATCATAATGAAGATAGGTTCATCCCTGGAATGAAAGGCATAATTTAAGCCAGAAATTTTATAAATGTTATTCATTATACTGAAGATTAAAGGAGAAAAACCTTAATATCATCTCAAGATGAGGAAAAATATGCAATAAAATTCAATAACCATTTGGGATCAAAAATTCTTTGCTAACTAAGAATAGTACGATATTTTCCTAACTTGATAAAAGCTATCTAAAACTTGCAACAAAAATCATTTTTAATGGGGAACTGCTGAAAGTATTTCCTTAAAGATATACAAGGTAAGGATACACATTACCGTCAGTTCTGTTCAGCACTGCACTGGAGGGCCTAGCCAGTGCAGTAAGATTGGGGCGGGGGGCGGTGGAGGACAAAGATGGGAAAAGAAGAAGCCACACTGTCATTATTTGCAGTTTCTAAAAATATATATATATAAAGCCAAACAGAATTTATATATGAGTTAATAAAGAGTTTAGCAAGGTAGTTGGGTACAAAATCAACATAAAAAAGTCAATTGCATTCCTATGCATCTTAAGCAGTTTGAAAGCAAATTTTCCTAAAAGATACCATTTACAATAGCAACATAAAATATAAAAAGATAAATCTAATAAAAGACGCTCAAGCCCTTTATATAACCAACTGCAAAATTTTATTGAAAGACATTAAAGAAAACTTAAATAAGTAGAGTCATACCAGGCTATTGAAAAGAAAAACTAAATGTTTTTAGTCCCCCTAAAGTGTTTAACAGAGTAAAGCAATTCTAATCAAAATGTTTTCATGGAACTTGACAAGCTGATTCTAAGGTATAAAGTTAGAGTAATTAAGACAGAATGATGTTGGCACATGATAGACAAGCAAATCAGTGGAATTGAATAGAGAACCCGGAAACAGACAAGTTTGCATACATGTAAACTTGGTTTTCAGGGAGTGAGTACTATGAGGGAAAGGATGGACTATTGAATAAGTGAAGCTGGGATAAAGTTATTCATCTGAGAAAAATTGAAACTGGATCTCCCATCTCATGTTATGTACAAAAATCAATTCCAGGTGAACAAAAGACTTGTATGCTAAAGGCAAAAGAATAAAAATTTTAAAAGATACTATAGTAGAATATCTTTATGACCTCTAGATCATAGAAACTTTCTTTAACAAGAAACAAAAAGTACAACTCTTGAAGGGGCATATTGATAAATCCTACAAGATTAAAATTAAAAACTTCTGTTCATGAAAACACTATAAGGAGACTGAAAGATAAACTACAAAGTGGGAGAAATGTTTGCAACATATTTAATGAATAAAGGAGTAATATCCAGTATACTATAATATCCGAAATCCTATAATCAAAAAGAAAAGATAGCCCCATTGAAAAATGAGCAGCACAACAAACAGATGTTTCACAGAAGTAGGAATACCAATGGCTCATAAATATATGAAAGATGAATAAATGAGCAGGAAAATGCAAGTTAAAATTATAAGAGTAACTACATCACACCCTTCAGGTTGCCAAACCTTAAAATTTGAACAATAGAAGTGTTGGCATGAAGGTGGAATCAAAAAAATTCTCACAGATACTGGTGGGAATATGAATTGAAAAAATTAGGTCAAACATTTTGGAAAACAGTTTGGTATTGCCCAATGACGTTTAACCTATAACCATCCCTTAAATTTTACCAATTCCATTATTAGGCGTAGAGCTGCGGTAGGTTGGATCATGTACCCCAGAAACACATGTTCTTAATCTTAATCCTGTCCTGTGGGGGCAAACCCACTATAAATAGGATTTTCTTTTCTTTTTTTTTAAATTAATTAAAAAAAATTAACAACAAACAAACAAAAATATTAACATATCATTCCATTCCATTCTACATATACAATCAGCAATTCTCAATATCATCACATAGTTGCATATTCATCATTTCTTAGAACATTTGCATCGATTTAGAAAAAGAAATAAAAAGACAACAGAAAAAGAAATAAAACGATAACAGAAAAAAAAATGATTATACATACCATACCCCTTACCCCTCGCTTTCATTTATCACTAGCATTTCAAACTAAATTTATTTTAACATTTGTTCCCCCTATTATTTATTTTTATTCCATATGTTCTACTCGTCTGTTGATATGGTAAATAAAAGGAGCATCAGACACAAGGTTTTCACAATCACAGAGTCACATTGTGAAAGCTATATCATTGTTCAATCATCATCAAGAAACATGGCTACTGGAACACAGCTCTACATTTTCAGGTAGTTCCCCCAGCCTCTCCACTACATCTTGAACAACAAGGTGATATCTACTTAATGCGTAAGAATAACCTCCAGGATAACCTCTCGACTCTGTTTGGAATCTCTCAGCCATTGACACTTAGTCTCATTTCACTCTTCCCTCTTTTGGTCGAGAAGGTTCTCTCAATCCCTTGATGTTAATTCTCAGCTCATTCTAGGGTTTTTCTCAATCCCTTGATGCTGAGTCTCAGCTCATTCCAGGATCTCTGTCCCATGTTGCCAGGAAGGTCCACACCCCTGGGAGTCATGTCCCACGCAGGAGGGGGAGGGTGGTGAGACTGCTTGTCGTGTTGGCTGGAGAGAGAGGCCACATCTGAGCAAGAAAAGAGGCTCTCTTGGGGGTGACTCTTAGGCCTAGATTTTAAGTAGACTTGACCTATCCTTTGTGGGGTTAAGTTTCATGTGAACAAACCCCAAGACTGGGGGCTCAGCTTACAGCTTTGGTTGTCCACACTGCTTGTGAGAATATCAAGAATTCAACTTGGGGAAGTTGAATTTCTCCCCATTCTCACCATTCCCCAAAGGGGGCTTTGCAAATACTTTTCCACTCACTGATCGAATCACCCTGGGATTCATCAGGGCATCACTCTGGACAAACCAACAAAATCTCATGTCCTACCTGAGATTCCAAGTACTTATGGCGTTCAATCAAGCTATCTACATAAGTTATATTAGGAAATGCACTAGTCAAAATATAAAATAAATAGGACTTTCGAAGGTATTATTTTTAGTTAAGATGTGCCCAGCCTATTTATGAGGACTTATAAGAGAGAGAAAGCTCTGGGGAGGAGCCCGATGCCGGCAGTTAAGGGGACCCAGAAGAGAAAAGAGAGGACATCACCATGTGGTGGGAAAGCTAAGGAACCCAAGGACTGCAGGCAAGACAGAACACTACCAGGCTCAGGAGGAAGCAAGTCTTTCGGCTCCAAAAACGTGAGACAATAAATTCCAGTTGTTAAGCCAACCCATTGTGTGGTATTTGTTATAGCAGCCAGGAAACTAAGACAAGAGCTTACACAAAGAGTTGCACAAGGGCACCATGAAACACATACAGTAATGTTCTGAGCAGGATTTTCCTAATGTCCAAACTGGAAACCAGTGATTAACAATATAATCTACAGAACATTAAACAAACTGTAGCATATTCAGGCAGTGGGATAGCTGAAAGCAGAGAAGAAAAGAAATGGACTACACCTCTATGTATCATCATGGATAAATCTAAGAGAAAAATTAACAGTCTATTGAAAAATGACTATTCAATTTTCTGTTGAAAAATGCAATAGAAACTACAGTGATAAAGCAAATCAGTGTTTGCTTGGGCTATGTATGTGTAACTGGGAAAGCAGAAAAGGGAAGTTTTGGGGTGCCCTCAAAATGCTGTTTTTGTTGATAGTTTATATGATACACAAATAGATACATTTGTCATAACTCATTGAAATGTATTCATAAAACAGGCACCTTTTACTCTATATATATTATATTCCAATAAAGTTGATTTTAAAATGAGTTAAAAAAAAAAGCAATAGAAGAATATATACAATATGACTCTATTTACATAAAGCTCAAAAGAAAGCCAAAATAGAGAGTAACCTGGGGTACATAGATGGATGGTAGAACCATAAGAAACAGCATAGTAATGATTAACACAAATTTCAGGACTGTGGTTAGAGGGAGATGGGAAATACAATTGGGGTTGGACCCACAGGAGCCTCTAAGAAAGTGGTGATATTCTATTTTTTAAGACTGGTGGTGGGAACATACAGGTTAAGTTTATTATTATTCTTTAAACTATACATATCCATCTTATATACTTTTTTTTTTTTTAATTTGCATATGGGCAGGAGGCACCAGGGATCGAACTCTAGACCTCCAGCACGGCAGGTCGGAGCTCTGCCTGCTGAGCCACGGCAGCCGCCCTATACTCTTGTATTTATATTTCTTAAGGAAATATTTTAAGAAAATAACTAAACTCTATGAATAAAAAAAAAAGGCATATAAAAAGCAACCCTCAATAGGTAACTGAACATAACTGGTTCTTTATTAAATAATAAATGAAACAAAAACAGAGACAAAGGAAACTGGCCACTACCCACAGTTACAAACTAAAGTCCAGATCGTCTAAAAAGAGGGTGATGCAGATGAAAATTTCTAAGTTCCAAAGACCAGAATTTCTCTAACAAAATCCAACGGTCTAAGAACTATTTTTCCAAGATGTAGGTCTCATCATTCAGCTACATAAGCCCCAAACCCAGCAGCCATCATCTTCCATACTGCCCTCTCCCTTTCTCACCTATCTGTTTTAGCTCCTAAATCCTACTTCCCAAGTCCAGCCTATACACACTGCTCACATGGATACAGTCCTAGTTTAAGTTTCCTTGGCTGCTTCAAGCAATATCATGAAATGGGTCCATTTGAACAGTGGGAATTTATTAGCTCAGTTTTGAGGCTGGGAAAATGTAGAAATTGAGGCATCAGCAAGGCAAAGCTTTCTCCTGAAAGACTGAGGTACTCCAGGACTGACTGCCCGTGATCCTTGGTCCTCAGCTCCTCTATCAATGGCAAGGCTCATGGTAGTGTCTTTTGACCTCTCCATTCTCTTCCAGATTATGTTGAATTTGAGCTTCTGGCTGCTTCCTGTGTCTTTCTCTCTCTCAGTCTGTTTCTTTCCGTTTACATAGGACTCCAGTAATGGGATTAAGAACTATCCTGACTGGGTTGGGCCATACCTCATCAAAAGATCCATCCTACTTACGAGTTCAACCCACTGGGATCCACTGGGTTGGATCTGATTTAAGAATATGTTTTTCTGGGGTACATACAGTTTCAAACCAGTCTTCAAAACTGGTCTTCTAAGTTCCAGTGCAGTGATCATTTCAAAAGCAAATCCCATCATATGTTTAAAATCCTTCACTGGTATTGTACAATTTAGGCCCTGCCTAAATCAGCAGCCTCACCTTGACCCTGACTCTTTTTTTTTCTACCCCCCCCACAACAATTTTGGGGGGATTTAGCCACCTGGGACTTCTTTTAACTCCTTGAACACATGTAAAATTCCCTCCTGTCACAGGGCCTTCGCACATGCTACATCTTCCTGAAATCCACATCTTCCTGAAATTTACTACCCCTCTCTTAAGTTTTCCTACTTGTACTTCAGTCCTGAAAGCATTTCCTCAGGGATCTACCCTAAAAGCCTCTTTCCCCGCAACTTCTGTTCATCCCACTCTTAACAATTATCAGGGCCATGTCTGGTTTTGTTTACCATCGCACACCCCAACACCTCAGCATAGCCCCTTCCATATAGTAGGGACACACAATCTTTGTTGAGTGAACGGATGGATGAACAGACACATAAGCCTAAAGTAGTTACAATTTAAAAATCTCCACTTCTGCCACTTAGGGTAACAAGAATCTTAAAGATATAAAACAAGGCAAATATCTGGCATCACCTCTCAATTCCATGTCTGAAGAGAAGAGCCTGTCTTATACTGGCAGTTGATCTTTGAAAAAGTAGGAGTCATGGAACATGTTAAATTGATCTATAGTGATGATGGGGGGCTCTGGGTGGCTTTTGTTTTAACACAAAAACAAAAACAAAACTGTTCTCACACAAACCTGGAGTAAAGTGGGATCTTTTTGATAAGGAGGTAAAACAAGCCTAGGATTATTATTATTAAAGTGAAAGTTTTAGAGTTGAAATTATGACCAAAAATCATGGATTATAAAAAAGCCTTTGAAACATAAGAACATATAGTGCTGCTGCATTACTTTTATCATATATAAATGTCACAGATTCCTGAGCTTTGAAAGCTTAGCTTTTAAGATTAATCCATAATTTAACAGAGCGGGGATCCTTTGCCAATCATTTTATTCAGATGGCTTTAGCTAATACGGCACAAATGAAGTCCCTTTAACTGTTGTACCCATTTGTGCTGGTTTGAACAGAAGTATGCCCCCTAAGAAAAGCCATGTTTTGATATAAAGCCCATTCCTTAAAGGTAGAATAATCTGTATTCAATACTGTATGTTTGAAACGGTAATGAGATCATCTCCCTGGGTGATGTGATTTAGTCAAGAGTGGTTGTTAAACTGGATTAGGGGATGACACTTCTCCACCCATTTGGGTGGATCTTGATTGGTTTATTGGAGTCCTATAAAAGAGGAAACATTTTGGAGAGAGAGATTCAGAGAGAGCAGAGAATGCTGCAGCACCACGAAGCAGAGAGTTCACCAGCCAGTGACCTTTGGAGATGAAGAAGGAAGACGCCTCCCGGGGAGCTTCATGAAACCGGAAGCCAGGAGAGAAAGCTAGCAGGTGACGCCGGGTTCGCCATGTGCCCTTCCAGCTGAGAGAGAAGCCCTCACTGTGTTCGCCTTGTGCCTTCTCACTTGAGAGAGAAACCCTGAACTTCATCGGCCTTCTTGAACCAAGGTATCGTTCCCTGGATGCCATTGATGGGACATTTCTTTAGACTTGTTTTAATTGGGACATTTTCTCGGCCTTAGAACTGTAAACTAGCAACTCATTAAATTCCCCTTGTTAAAAGCCGTTCCGTTTCTGGTATATTGCATTCCGGCAGCTAGCAAACTAGAACACCATTATAACCAGGAGACAGGACATATGCTGACAACTGTAATTCTAAATATCATCTTGAAACTGAAGTCAATTTGTTTCCATAAGAACTAAACCCTGATTTTCCTGAAGCATTAGGATAATCTAAGTTTAGAAATGAAATCTAAATTGGCGGGCAAGCTTTGGGTGCAAGAGTATTTAATGCTGTATGTGCGAGGTGTTTTACTCTTTGCTCAAAAAAAGTGTTTTTGAGCTCTAGTAAGGTATCAAAAATGACATTCCCAAAGGACAACTTTGGGTGTACATGTGACCTAGTAAGGTTATGAGGCAGCAAAGAATCTAAAGAAAACAAGGTCGTTAGAACAGACATCATTTTTCACATTTCACTTTGTCATTTAAAGTATAACATGATATCTCAAATGATATCAAGATTAAGAACAGTTCAACCAAACAAAGGGTAAATATGCCCTGATAACAGAGGAGTATTCTGTTCCAAACTTGATGTGCTATATTAAACTCCAAGAACACATGCATATTAAAGACTTCTAATGGTGTGGTCTCTTTTTTGCCTTCCTATGCAATTGTATATAAATAATAAAATGGTGCACCAAAACAATGGCAGAGACTCCATTATTGAAAATAATGTCAAATTACCACTTGACTTAAAACGTTAAGCTTGTATTTGAGAAAATCCAAACAAGTATTGATGAATTAGCTAATTATCATGTTAACTTATTCATTCAGGGCAGAAAGGCTTTCTTTTTTCCTTCACTTGATTTATTTTAGTTGGGCCTTGTGTGCAAAGTGTCACGCTTTTTACTTTAGTGACCTCTATAATATTACCAACGAGAAAAAAAATTATAACAAGCATTTATATCACCCTTGTGATTTCTAAAAATGCATATCTAGAAAAAATTTAAAAACTTGTTCACTGTAAAAAGTACCCCCAAAAAAGGGTATAAAATAGAAATATGCATGATTCCACAAACCAGAGAATAAGCATTATTAACATTAATGTGGTTCCTTCCAGGATTTTTTTTCTCTATGAATATTTTAATGTGACTGAGCCAGTTCAACATATACAACTTTTTATATGCTGCTTTTTCCAGTTAGCTCACCAGTTATGATTTTACATGACAGACTGTATTGTCACCTCCTAAACGACCACCTCCACAGAACCCTATTAGACCATGGACTCCCTGATGGCAGAATCTTGTTGGTCTTCCTATCTCCAGCACAGAGTACAATGCCTACCCCACAGCAGATACTCAATAAACACGGGATTCAATCAGAATCTAAGCTCATTTTAAAAAATAAGCCATAAAGAACAGAAATATGCTTATAATAATAAATGTTTCAGATAAACATGGTTTGATCCAGAAGGTCTTTTATTCATAGGCATCCATCTATGGAAAACAGGACTAAGATGAATGACTCCACATGAGCCTTTCCTTCATTTATGCTGTAGATCACTCAATTTGTCTCCTGCTCAGGTATATAACTTTGAAAAGGTCACCTGGAAAAATGTCCTGGCCTTGAAAGGTGGAGCACCTTCTTTCTTCTCAATGGACTCACACTCTCTCTCTCGACATGGTGACAGCACATGTGTGCAGATCCTGAGACTGTCAAGTCTCCGGGAAGCTGCCTGGCAACCCCAACACTACACTCTGGGCCAACAGTGCTCAGCAATAAGGAGGTGATGCACACGTCATCTGAACATCCACTCAACTGACCATCCAAACATCCATACACATTTCTTTTCACTCTCTCTTATGCTCTCCCAACCTGTTTTAACCTTCTAGGTAAATAAGCATTCACAGAAAGTTTTGTGCTTGCTTCCTTTGCCATTTATCTGGATACATAACATCTGTGTATGTAGGGCCTATGTCCTTGCTTTATGACTAGGATATACACAGTAAGGTATGCACTGAAGCTCCTAGGAGAGATAAGTTTAGCATTGTGTCACGAGAGGGTAAAACTGCTTCTTTTTATTTAAGCTTTTGTTGAGATAGAAGGAAAATTTTCAGTTCAACAAGCATTTACTGAATGCCTAATAAGTGTCAGGCATTTTGCTAGGTGCCAGAATGCTAGGCTGAATGAGACCTCTGCCCCATAGGAATGTCACAAATCAGATTTCTTTAGGCTCTTTTCCCTTGGATAAGTAATTAACAATGAAATCACAAACTAACTCATTCCTCATTGGCTCATCTACTTCTATCCCACCCTGCCCCCATATATATGATCATCCATTTCAAATTTCATTCTTTTTTCCCTCAAAATGATAGATGGTTTTTGTTCTTTAATGTTTTAAATGAGTGCACAAAATACCCAAAACAAAGATTATATAAAGCCAAGTTGTTTGTGTCAAGGAAATATGTACTGCCATCAAGGCAAGACTCCCATTAGGCTGTAAGGCTTCCTTTCTCTTTCGCAGGCAAAAAGAAAATACAACTGAAAGCAGGAAGTGAACATTTTACACATGGCATAAAATCTCAAGCTCCGGAGTTGAGTTTCTAATGTTCTCTGACAGAGACTAACTAGGTCTCTGAACCCCAATTCCAATTTTTTTTAGTAGAGACAACAACCCCTTCCCTGCCATAATTCAGGCCTTAAGAATATAAGCATATATGCTTCTCATTGGAAATAAGGTTGGTGGTTCCGTGAAGCAATGACCTTTT
This sequence comes from Myrmecophaga tridactyla, assembly GCA_004026745.1. Classification (NCBI taxonomy): domain Eukaryota; kingdom Metazoa; phylum Chordata; class Mammalia; order Pilosa; family Myrmecophagidae; genus Myrmecophaga; species Myrmecophaga tridactyla. The sequence goes on from PVIY010003419.1 coordinate 61,333, forward strand.
TTTGGCATGGGCAGGCACTGGGAAATCAAACCCGTGTCTCCGGCATGGCAGAGAATTCTGCCACTGAGCCACCATCGCACACCCTAAGGACATTTTTTTTTTTTTTTAAGCAATGACCTTTTGAACTTCTGATCAAGCATCCCATCACTACAAAATGTCTGGTACACATCCACAAAATAAGATTTCTACCATCACTCCATACATTGACTATTAGCGAAGTTTAATTTCTTAAAAAGTAAACACACATAGAGGGTCTATTATAGCCTCTTATACTTCAAAAGATTATTTTATGTGCTCTCTTGTGTAAGTGCACCTTACTTTGGAAGTCACTGCAATAGAAGATTTGGAGAATAATTGTATATATCAAAATCAGAATTGTTGGGCGGCGCAACGGTGGCTCAGTGGCACCTGCTATGCCAGAGACCTGGGTTTGATTCCTGGAGCCTACCCATGCCAAAAAAAAAATCAAAATTTTATAATATTATAAAACTCTCTAGGAAAAAGAGGTATGACAAATATAAAGTAAAATAGAAAACACGATACGCTTTATGGAAGTACTAATCTATCATTTTAAGTTTAACAAAAAACACAAAGCTCCTATGAGAAAAAGATAACACAAACATAACAGCTAATATTTTCTTTAGTTTAAACCTTTCAAAAGGCCATCCTAAATAAAAACATCTAAAGTGGGTAAAAAGTTTGCTGACATATATCCATTAAAATACATTTGTCAAATCCTTTCAACATTCTGCTAATATTTTATTTTCTAAAATAAAAACTATTTTCTGGAAAGCTACTTAAGTTGAGATCAGTTAAAAAAAAACAGTGATAAATTTACCTAAAATAAATATATAACTCATTTAAAATATGGAAATTTACTACAAGACGGTTCATTTCCAACAGCATGTCTCACTCCATGCCCATCAAAACGTTCTGAGTAGTTCTATTTATTATTTTCCTAGTTTCTTTTTATTAAAGAAAATAGAGCAGGAAATGGGACAAGTCAAATTACAATCAATCTCATCACCTTCACAACATGCTGTGAATGTAATTAATCCTTTATTTATTTAGGGGACTTCATACCCCTTACATTAAGGTAGTGACTCCCTGCTGGCTTCAGTTGAGATAATTATAACAAGGATTGGGTTTCAATCATAATAGGGGAAAGAAAGGGGAAATTGTACTTGAAGTTGTCAGTTTTTTTAAAAAAACCTTTCTTGTGACTCCATTCAAAAGACTCTTGACAAAGCTCTCCTTAAACAGAGCAATTTCTAAGTACGATAACCACACATGTCACATTAATCAATGTAAGCCTCTTCTCTGAATAAGATGTTAAGGCAATCCAAGCACTGTGAAAATTCTATGTCAAGTAAGAGAATACTGGTTTATGAAACGGAACTAAGTCAGTCACTACCTGAACTCACTTGATCCCGTGGGTCTCCTCCAAAGAGAACAAGAGCCCTGAGAAACAAAAATACATAGGGACAAGGAGGTGAAGAGAAAATACCAATTTGCTCACATGGTATAATTGCACACTATAAAAAGCCATGGCTCTAGCAAGTCAAAACCAAGGACCTCAGAGATTTGAGGCCAAGTATCAGGGACTGAAACTAGAAAATATAGAAACAAATCTAATGTCACCACTTGATCAAAGCTATAAAATGAACTCAATACATACAAGGCTCCTTGGATGAAGGTCCGGCACTTTCCAGTTTGAGAGCTGCCTATTCACCTAAGGAAATTTTTGTCTTTTTTTTTTTAATATGGAACACTTCATGAATTTGCTTGTCATCTTTGTGCAAGGGCCATGCTAATCTTCTCTGTATCGTTCCAATTTTAGTGTATGTGCTGCCAAAGTGAGAACATTTTTTTGTCTTTTTTATGAGAAATGCTATTCATACTTTTCCCTATAAACTCCTCCACTTTAAGAAATTAATATGAAAATATTTTAAAGCTTTGCCCAACCTATTTTTATGAACTTTTCCTATTATTTTATTCTATATTATAATCACAATGCCCAGAACATCATAAGAATTCTCAAATATGCCAAACCTATCTTTTTCAAGGTCTAGATTCACAATGATTATATCTGTAATGTTTGAAAGCGTCTCAGAAAGGTATCTCAATACCTCAATAATATTTCACTGACTTTCAGTAGCACGTAAGCTCTTGGATAACCAACATGTCCAAGGAACAGAGCACTACTGATTTGGGTTGCAGATGTGGTAGTTAGATTCAGTTGTCAGCTTGGCCAGGTGAACGTACCTAGTTCTGTTGCTGTGGACATGAGCCAATGGTACGTGACCCTCATCTGTTGCTAATTACATCTGCAGTCGGCTAGGAGGCGGGCCTGCTGCAATGAATGACGTTTGACTTAATTGGCTGGTGCTTAAATGAGAGAGCACAATGTAGCACAGCCTAAGCAGCTCAGCTCAGGCCCTTGGAGATGCAGAAAGAAGTCACCCTGGGGAAAGTTGTTGGAATCCAGGGGCCTGGAGAGAAGACCAGCAGAGACCATCCTGTGCCTTCCCACGTAAGAAAGAACCTGAGTGGAAAGTTAGCTGCCTTTCCTCTAAAGAACTAACAAAATGGATCCCCTTTTATTGAAAGCCAATCCGTCTCTGGTGTGTTGCGTTCTGGCAGCTAGCAAACTAGAACACAGATCTTAGTAAAACACAAAACAAAATGTAGTTTCCTGGATGGGTCCTTGGAACAGAAAATGGATGTTAGGTATAAACTAAGGAAGTACAAATACAGTATGGATTTCAGTGAATAAAAATGTATTAATATTGGTCCATGAATTTTGACAAACGTACCATACTAATGTAAGATGTTAATAATAGGGGAAAATGGGTGTGGAGTATATGGGAACGCTTTTTCTATAATTTTTCCATAAATCTAAAACTATTCTAAAACTGAAAAAGTTTATTTTGAAAAACACAAATATTTAGGATAAAAATTACAAACATCATAAACCCCACAAAACTTTACCATTCAGGTATACAATTATTTTGCTAGTTTTCTCAATAGGTGCAGTTATAGGAATGCTTCCTATCTTTACAAAGGGTTATTTTAGTCTTAAATCTGTGGGAACATTCATAATCCTATGATGTATTGGTACATTTCTTGCAAGGGGAGTCTAATGAAGAGTGGCAAGACCCCAGGAGCACTGCTGAACTTCTGGTGATAAGGCAAAGAGCCATTAAGTCCTTTCTATAGGAAGCTGCACTGAATGGATACTGGCATGTACTAACCTTTTCCTAGGGAGATACAGCCCACTTCCATCCAGGATGCATGTGTGGATTTAATGAAAAATAAACAGTAAACTAAGAGCAACTTAGCATGCTCTTTGAATAAGCACCTTACCAAGAATGATTTCAATTCAAGGGAGGTTTAACTTGCCTGAAATTATGAACCCTTATTTCTTGAAATTTCTATATGCTAATCATTAGCAGCTAATATAACACAATGTTTTACTTTTGAGAGAGGAGTAATTTCCTATTCAAAAGTTTAAAAACCACCTAGAATGTCTGATTATCACTCTATATGGCTGAATTCAATAGACCCCTGAGATGGCCTTTGGTGTTGTAACATTAGTGCCACAGGTGATGGGAGGTATCAGGCTTGCCCACAGCTGTGGCCCAAAATAGTGCTGCGGAATTACAGCAGTGCGCTCTAGAAGCGCCTGAGCAGCCCACAGGCAATCTTCTCTGAGAAATGCCATTATTCCACCTACCGAGGGACCCTGGGGCCATGTGTGCACCATTCAGGAGCACCACCTCACAACTCACAAAGCCAAACCGGACCAGGAAACGACAATGACCCAGGCAGGGCCAATGATATTTTTGCTCCCCAGAAATTAACACAAGGGACTCTGGTCCATCTCTGGTGAAACTGAGGGACAACCAGCCTCCTCCTGGTATGCAGGCACTGAGAGAGAATGGCACAGACTTGCAGGGAGAAGCACCGTCAAGTGATCACATTCCATCAGAGGGCAAGCTGACAGCCTCACTTCCTTAGACAGGAGCTCTGAGACTGCACTCCCAGTGCCTGCATTCCAGAACATATCCTGTAACCTAATAAAGCCCCCATTTTTACTGTAAAAGTTTGAGTAGATTTCTCTTTACGTAACCAACTGAGTGCTAAAGCAAGAAAACTGATGCAGTCACTAGCACACAGAATGGAGAAATAAGGACTTCATATCTGGCCCTGTTACTAAACCATCATGACCTCAGCTAACTGTAGACCCTCTTATTTAATAATAAAGGGATACTATAAGGATAGATAAAACAAACTGGGATCCAAACGTAAGAAAGCTTCACAATCAGTTCTTGAACCCTTCCAACACACCACAGCTACAACCCAGGAAATCTGCTCTCCATGTTGCAAACGTTTTACTCCTCTGCTCCTCTGGAAGCTGTCAGTTCCCCCACCTGGAATGCGTCTCCTGCTGATGATTATTACATTCATATGTGTAACAATACTATGCAACCATAGGGCATTTTTTTAGGTTTTGCTGTTAGTTCATACCCCTTATTTGCCCAAACTTTTCTCCATACATCTCTCCCAGCTGTGATCCAAATGTTCCCGACCACCTCTTAATGATTTTTCCTCAGAAATCTCAAATTAATATTTCCCAAACTGAACTCTTCACCCTCCCTGATATTATTTATCAGCAAATACACCAAAAATAACCCCCCAACAGCCCAGTTAACTTGTCAAGTCAAAACCTAGATCTCACCTTTTGGCTCCTCCCTTCTCACTGTCTTCCCATGTGCAATGAATTTCTAAGACCTATCTTAACTCCGCCCGCACGCCTCTCACATCTGACCACGAGTCTCCTTCTTACCCTCACTACTCTTGCTCAGGCTACCATCACCTTTCGCCTGGACCACAATGCCTCCTACCTGGCCTTTCAGTCTCGGGCTCTGGGCTCTGTCCCACCCTGAATGATTCTCCATAATGTGACCTGATGGATGGTCAGAATGCAGATCTCTTCATGTCGCTCATGCAGCCACTCCACAGCTTAAAACTCTTCAATTGCTCATACTCTCCCAGGACAAAATTCAAAACTCTTCATGTGACCAAGGCACTACGGCCACCATGCACCTCCACAGCCCTAATTCCATCCTCCCTGCTTCTGTACCATGATCTGTCATCCTGAGCTTCTGAGATCTTCCAAAGGGCCATATTCTTTCACCCCTTTTGTCTGAAGTATTTTCCACTTCAGTTTCCCCACCATCATCTGACCAATTCTTACTTATCTTTCGGCTTTCAGCTTTCACCCCTCCTCCAGAAGCTTTGTCCTTTGCCCCAAGACCAGGCTGTGTGTCTTGCCCAGCACCCGGTGCTTCCTCCCGGCAGCCATACCAGACTGCAGCGTGATATTCAACTTATGTCTGTCCTTTCCACCAGCTCTGCTCTGTGCCGGCCGCGTTCTTGTTCACCAGTGTATCTCCAGCACTGGTTGAAAAAAGAAAATTATTCCACTGTGTATTCAATGCTGATTTTGTACCTCTGCCTCTGAGTCCCTACTAGCTCCTTCTGGCAGATAAGCCAGGAACAACAGAGAGGCAGAAGGAAGAGAGGCACAGATTTTTGCTATTCTTAGGAATATAACCCAACCCCCCACCATGGCACCCTTCCACACTAGAGGCAACTGAAACAGAATCAAGCAATAATAGGTCTAAAGTTCTCTAAAATGTAAAGACTGTAGTGCTGAAACGGCTTTGCGTTCATTTATGATTGAGGAAAGTATAGTCCAGGATTTATCACATGACATAACTATTGAGTGATAGAGCTGCTACCTCTACATACTTCCTATATGAGAGCTAAAGGGTCATAAAATAAGTTTTGTTTAGTGGGGGAAAGGCAGGGTAAATGCTGTGAAAAATAAATGCCCCAAGAGTTTATTAATCAGGCTTAGCTATTTAGGAGTTAAATGAAAAAAGGTTCAGCATTTTAGAAGACACATTTTTTTTTTTCTTTTCCCCCATAACTATCCCCCCTTAAAATATTATAGCAGGGCGGGCCGTGGTGGCTCAGCAAGCAAGAATGCTTGCCTGCCATGCCAGAGGACCCGGGTTCGATTCCCGGTGCCTGCCCATGTAAAAAAATATATATATATTATAGCAGATAAATTATGATTTAACACCTTAATAACAAGCTCAGATTTGTACAAACAGCCAGAATCTTCTATTTTAATTTCATTTTAAAAAAAGAGACATCAAAATTTTTCCATGTAGAAAAACAAAACAGTATCTTCTTTTATTCCTTGTTATACATAAAAGAACACAGAAGTCATTTTAAAATGTATTGTGCATTAAACCATATCGCATCAATTTTTTTCAGTGGACTTGTTCTCCTTTCATAATGAGGAATAAATTACTTATTAAAAAAATAAGCTATGGATTATGTTGTAAAGGGAAATGACCGGTAGGGTACTATTATAAGTTATAAAGTAGGTTACAAAATGATATGTATAGTATCTTTTCCATTGGTTTAAAAAATACATGTGAAATAAGTAAAGGAAATATCTCAAAATACTTACTGGCTGCATTTAATGAAGCAATAAAGTGACAACTTGTTCAGGGCACACGACTAATGAGTGCTACAGTTGGGAGGTATCAGTTCATTCACTTCTATCCCAGTTTATAGAAAAGGGTGTAAACTGCGAAAATTTCAAAGGGCAGAACTATCATTGCTATTGAAGATGGAATCAGAGGAAGGGGAAATCTTATATTGAATATATTGAAAAATTCCAATAAATATAACTTAGAGCCAATCCATATTTCTTCAACTGCTATAACTTTTTTAAATACTGAGAAATGTTCCTTTAATCAGCTCAAACAACTGTGCTCGCAGGACCAGTGATGGGCAGGGATAGGCACCATTTCACACGGACCTAACATTCTAGAGGGGAAAAGAGATACTTGCCTAAATTACTACAACATGAGGGAGGCAGTGACATGTGTCCAACTGATCCATAAACCAAGTGCTCTGGAAACATCCAGGAGGAAGGCAGAGAATTCTTTCATTTCTTTCCTACAGGAAAAGCTCTTTGAAGGAAGGGCTTGTGTTCTTTTGTTTTTCTTCCACATACCATGGGTGAAGACAACTGGTTATCTAGGTAGTATGACTAGAAAAATATTAAATCTAGAGCCAGAAGTTCTCAAACTGTCTCAGATCCACCTCTTACAAGCCACTTGACTTCAAGCAAATCACTTCTGCAAGCTGCCACACAGGCTGTGTTCACTGCAGTGGTCAACATGCATGAAAATTCCCAATGAGGCTTAGAGTGGACGATGGCAGGGAGATCTTGTCTCTAGAAAAGTCTAACTCAGAATAAAAATCCAGAAGCTCAAATTAAGATTTGCAAATAAACTCTACAAGACACAGATCTCATAAGAAAAAATAACTGCCTAGGACTAAAACAAAACTTAGGATGACTGCTGCTCAAACATCATTAATTCAATATAAGAGTGACTTCACTACCTGTATCCCAATAAGTTTTTGCCTAAGTAAATGCCTGGCTATAAAAATGGAGTGCTGTTCTTTGTGCTCATCAGAATTTAGCATTTGTCTGGTTTTTCATATAAAATTTTACACAGTCTTCCTTTTTTATAATCAAACCCATCAAATACAGACTAGAATAGACAGAACTTTTAAAACATAAAAATAAGGTATTAGAGTTCACTTATATGTCATATGGGGAAAAAAGAGACCAGAAGGTGAAAGGTGAAGACTAAGAAATTAGTTATGAAAATCATGGACATAAACAGCAGTATAATTAATTTAAAGCCAAGAAAGTTCACAGTAAAAATGATACTACTAAGCTTGATTATGTTGTTCTTGAAAAATAAAGATGAAATTAGAATATTTAATAAAAATTAGATGAATAAGTAAATGTTTTAGATCAAAACTTCTATAAAAAGGAAGAAAAAAAATAGCTGGGCTAGATTAGATTAAATTTAAAACACAAAGTGAAAATATATCCTATTTAGGGGGAGAAGAGTTATGTTCAAATTGGTAAAACTGAAAAACAACTTTTCCAGAGTAATTTCTAGATAGCTCGTGCTGGTTTTTCCTCTTCTATTTCACTCCCCAATACAGTATCCCTTTTTAAATAATTACTATTAGCACAACAATTATTAAGAACCTGAGAATTTTATTTCATTTCCCACAACCTAAAACCAAGGGAAAAGACATTTTAAAAGTGAAAGAAAGCCTAAATAATCCCCACATCAACTTGAGGGTATCCACCCTTCTACTTTAATGAAATAAGATCTTCTCTCTAGTTAATAAGGAATGCCATAAATAGAGAAAAAAAGACATTCAAAGAAATGAGATCCTACACAAATCTCAGTGCTCAATACATGTTTATAAAATCCTTGCCCTTAAAAAGAAAAAGAAAAACCCAAAGTGAAATGAATAGACTATTTCAATTTAATTTTATTATGAAAATGAAAGTAACAACAGGAAATGGCAGCAGGGTATTTGATAAGCTCAATTAGCAGGAGGATCAAATGAAGTGATGACATGCCATTATGACCTCAGGGGTTAAAGATGCAATTTTCCATCTGGCTAAATCTAGATTTCCAACACAAATGCTGACACCACCTGCTGTATGTTATTATGTGTTATCTTTAATAGTCCCTAAGCTTCTTCCATATAACAGGTATATCCTTAGGTGTTTTTTCTTATTTTGCTCTGTAATATAATTGCTTCCCCATGAGCAGAAACAAAAAATAAATCCTGTATATAGCTCACTCAAAACAAGCATTAAAAGCCATACCAAAGTATTCATTTACCAATCAAAGTAACAATAAAAAGATCATGATAATTTTTCTTCTAAATCACAACTGATACTGTGCCATCATTTTCTACAGCACCTAAGAACCATTCCAATAAAGCACATCTCTTGGTATTTCTCAATTAAATCTTCTGCTACTGAAATGGGTAATTTGGCCATATCTGAAAGAATCAGATCTACAGTTCACATAGAAAAAATTTGGTGCATTTTAAACTTAATAGATAACCTATTAAGTTTCCTTGAGTGAGACAATGGTAAACAATTTTTTTTTTTTTATTTTACACACCAAATGCAAGTCATCCATTTGTGAGTGTTCCACATCTCTTTGGATACATGCGTTACCAAGAATTGTGTTCTGAGAAGACTGCCATTTTGCTCAGAATACTGGACTCTGTAAGCCAGTGGTTAGCTAATGAATGCACAGTTCTCATTTTAATTAGGTTTGACTAGCTCTGTGTCCTGTGACACAGCATTCGGTAGCTAAAATTTGGGTGGGTTCCCGTCTCATTAAAATTCATCCCCCAGGTTATTTCACTTTCTTTCTCCAGGGTAGTTGAGCATCTCACTTCCTCTGGAAATACCTGCGTCTAAACACTCATTAGTAACTCAAAACTTACTTGGCTTTCTGGATCCACACACAGTAGTCTGAGATGTAGAGATCATTTAGAATGTAAGCTGGGTCATTTTCCTGAAAAATTTTGTGAATATCCAGGAGACACTTTAAAACTGCACTTTTACCTGAAAGAAATTTAAAAAAAACAACACGAAATCAACTTTAAAACACATGATTTTTTTTTAATTGAGAAATTCAGATTTATGAGTTAATATATTTAAAGCAGCTCAGAGTTTTATATATTTCTTTAAAATATTTTAAATATTCCTTTATTGCAATTGTATGAGAATACATCAGGCTTATTAGGTTCAAACCCTCTTATTTCTCTCCTTAAGAAGTATGTATAATCTTTATTGTTATAGCTAACAAATTATGGTTACCATAAAAATACTGTGAAACACAACAAGCTACATTAAACGAAGAGGACAGAAGTTTTCCTAACTAAATCAAAGCACTATGAGAATATACAAATGCATCATAATTTCAATTAGATAATTCAAGCTTTTAAAATGCCATTGTAAATTATGCATTTTAATTTTCAAACTTCTTGATTTCTTAGGCCTTGACATTTCTCTTCAGGGACTTATTTAGTAGAAATTTTAATTTTTCCACTTTAAAAAAATGAAGAAAACTCAGATTGAAACTTAATAATATTCCCTGAAATTTATTAACTATCAGGCAAATTACTAAATCTATAGTAGTATTACTTTCTTTGATCTGTGAAATAAAGCATTTTCAATTTAACAGTTTCGTTCTAATCTTTACAGTTCTGAGACATGAAAGTACTGCGCACTGATATCATGAAGATACTGAATGAGACTTCATGGACATTTCCCACCTGATTTTAAGATGATAGGATAAAAGGATCACAATCTAGATAATGACATCTCAAGGTCACAAAATTGCTGCCACTAAATTTTTAACATAATTAACACTAGAAAGTAAGCTTCAAAGAAGCAAGGACTTTTTCTGTTTAATGCAGGGGTTAATTGCCAATACCTGGAACAGAACCTTGCAGCAGGTTTTCAATAAGAATGAATGAATAAATGTTACAGTAATTGTCCAACTTGAAACCTTGTCATTTCTTTCATCCCATAGCCTCATACAAATCCTGATGATTTTTTCTTGAAAATGCCCCTTGTATCTGCCCTTTCTGTAGAGCCTATTCTCATCATCTTATACCTTGATTATAACAAGAATCTTCTTCCTCAAATCTGATTCCAGGCTTTCTCCCCTCTAACCCTTCTGGCACATAACTACCAGATTCATTTTTTTATGGAGTCCTTTCGTCAAGTCCCCTCCCTGCTTGAGGTTTTCAAGGCTCTCTATGGACACTCTATGGTCTCCAAGCCTTTGCTCAACTAGGTCCCTTCACCTGCAATGCCTTTTATTCTCTGGTTCACCTAATGGAATCTTAGCCTACCTTCAAAGCCCCACCTTGAGCCTTCAAGAAGTTCTGAGATGACTTCTCTAAGTCCTCCGAATCCTTTTTTCTAAACCCTGCAAAAGAAGGACGTGGAGAGAAAACTAAGCTGAGCCTTCCACGACCCTTCTGCTCAATTTCCCCTGGGCTTACTTTGAATTGCGGTCTCACTGGCTCCAGAGTCTCTCCCCTGTGCTTTACTACCCATATGTTCTTGGCTCATTGAGTCTGTATCACAGGATTTTTTTATTATTCAAGAGGTAACTAGGTAGTAAGTCCTAGAAAGCAGAGGCCATGCCTTTTTAAAAATTTTTAACTATGTACCTTCATCATATGCAGATGGGAAGAACGCCAATAAAAACTCTATTGCTAGATTAGTTGTTAAAACAAAAAATTATGTCTAGATCTAAAACTACAACGTTTCCACTATATTTGCTTATGTCAAATTCAGAGTTGTAACTTATCAAAGTGGCACAGGTTAACTACTTCAAATGATTAGTGTTGATTTCCCCACTCAGAAATATTTTAATAACAAAATAAGTAATATTGAAGGCAGAGTTTGATGGCATGAGGAAAAATCATAATCAAAACTCATAGAAGTGATAAAACTAAGTTAACAAGATTACCCAAGTAGAAAAAAAATAGAGAACTAACAGAATTTTTTGAACAGTTTTAATTGCCACAGAAGAGAATATTGTCAGGGCAAACATATATCAAATTTCTCTTTCCTTCTCTCTCTTTTTTGTGGAGGTGGAAAGAGGTTAGTTTTATAATAACTACCAAATTAAAGTTTGAAAGAATCAATGATAATATCATATACAAAGATTAACTCAAAATGGATTAATGACCCAAACATAAGAGCTAAAACTATAAAACTCTTAGAAGAAAACATAGGGAAATATCTCCAGGACCTTTTATTAGGGAATGGATTCCTAGATTGTAAACCAAAAGCATGAGCAACAAAAAATTGACCAGTGGAACCTCACCAAAATTTTAAAACTTTTGTGTCAAAAGATATTATCAAGAAAGGAAAAATGGGAAAAAATATTTGATAACCATATATCTGATAAGGGTTTACTATCCAGAATAGAGAACTCCTAAAACTCAACAAGAAAAAGACAACCCATCTAAAAAAAAATAATAAAATAGGTAAAAGACTTGAATAGACAAAGAAGACATACAAATGACCAAAAGGCACATGAAAAGACGCTCAACATTAATTGTAAGGGAAATGCAAGTCATAGCCACAAACAGATACCATTTCACACCCACCAGAATGGCTACTATTAGAAAAATGGAAAATAACAAGTGTTGACAAGGATGTGGAGAAACAGGAATCTTTGAACATTGTTGGTGAGAAAGTAAAATGGTGCTGCTGCTGTGGTAAACAGGTTGATGGTCCCTCAGAAAGTTAAACGTAGAATTAACATATGACCTGGCAATTCCACTTTCAGGTACATGTCAAAAAAACTGAAACCAGGGACTTGAATAGAAACTTGTACACCAATGTTTATAGCAGCACTATTCACACTAAACAAAGGGTGGATGCAACCTCAATCGTCCATAAACAGATACGTGGACAAATAAAACACGATGTATACATGCACTGGGATATTATTCAGCATGAAAAGGAATGAAGCTCACATACATGCTCCAATGTGGACAAACCATGCAGACATTGTGTTGAATGAAATAAGTCAGACAGAAAGGAGAAATATTATGTGATCTCACTTATATTAAATAACTAGAATATACAAATACATGAAGGCAGAGAATAGATTACAGGTTACCAGGGTGGGTGGGCAGGAGGAAATAATGTTTTATGGGTGTAGGGTTTCTGCTGTTTGGGGTGATGAAAAAGTTTTGGTAACTGATGGTGATGACGGTAGCACACCATTGGCAAAGTAATTAATACCACTAAATTGCATATTTGAAAGTGGTTAAAATGGGAAATTTTATATTTCATATATGTTACAATAAAATTTTTTTTTAAAAAGGAAAAAGAAGTCAAAAGGTTTTCACCAGGAAAAGACTATTCACTTGTAGCTACCTGGAGGTTTCTTTAAAGTGTGAGACCCCTGACTACTCTCTCTCAGGACAATGTACGATATCACACAAGTAGGCTGAGAGAAAATACAGGATTTGGAGCTGAGCCTCCAGGCAAACCAATCAGCGAATAAGGAAGGGGTAGGTATGCCAGACAGAAGAACAGCGTGAAAAGGAGGAGAGATGGGCCTTAAAATGGGGTGGGTTTGGGGAACAATGGGAGAGTCATTTGGCTGGAGCAGATGTTCCCGCAGGGACATAGGGGGAGTAGGTAGGTGAGTTTGGTGGAATCAGATTGTGACCAGGAGGAGGGGGTTGATGCAGTCAGACATGACTGAGGTGAGAAGGTCTAAATTTAGGTGTGGGCCCTAAGTTACCCTAAAGATTTTCATGAAGAACGGTATGAAGTGAGGGTCATATACTGGAGGCTCTAGAGGAATCCTGTTTTGTAAGGGAATAATATGATTTCATTTTGCAGACATGCCTAAAGTGAGGGTCCCTGTCACTAAGAGCCATGGGCAAATTCAAGTCTGCCAGCCGTCACAAAAGAAGAGTACCAATAAATGTCAAAAACCAAAATATTTTAAAATTTAAAAAGATATTATATTGTATTTATATATTTTGTTCCCTTTTTCTCGAAGAAAAAAAGTCAAATACACATTAAAAAAAAACTCTAAACATACACACACACAAATGATACTGGTAGTGTTTTCTCTACATTCACCGAGGGTTTGACATGTGTCAGGCATTGTACATGAGGGATTAACAGTTGTTTGTCCTTTGCATTTTTCTCTATTTACAAAACTGTCTACAATAAGCACTTATTATTTTTATTTAACAAAAAGTTAGACAGACTTATCTACACAGCCAACTCATATATGTTGACAACTGTATGTTACATACTTTAATTCACAATGAAGAATATATTTTTGGGCAACTGAGAAACAAATTTTAGATCAGTTAATTTTAACTAATTTAAAAATCACACAGAAGACAGTTTTGAAAAGGAAAGCTGTGTTTTAATTGTAAGCCTTATTCTAGCTACTTTCACAGTATGCTTACTGGTAGTTGACAGACTAGAACAAAATGTACATTAAAATATCCTCCTAGGGGGTGCAAGGGTAGTTCAGTGGTTGAATTCTTGCCTGCCATGCGGGAGACCTGGGTTCAATTCCCAGTCCATGCACTTCCCAAAAAACAAACAAACAAAAATTCAAATGGTGCTGCTATAACAGGATACTCATAGGGAAAAATAATGAAATACGACCCCACACCATACAGCATACAAAAAACAAAAAATAAAAACACCATCCTCCTAGCAACACTATGTATTGTCACCTTGAGGTCATATTTGATCTCTTTTGCTCTGACTAAATCACCATAGATGATTACAACATCAAAGCCAAGAGAGGTTTTTTTTGTTTAAGTCTCTTTTGTACTGGCTGCTCTTTCTATCAGGCTGTCAACCACTTATCTGACAGCTATCAAGAGAAGAAAAAACTGGTTGTCTTCTAGGCTGTCACATGGCCAGTGTCCAGAAGCCTATAGGGATTCAAAGTATCTGGCTCCTGTTGGGACTTCATCCAGCTGTGGGCTTGTCACATATCATATGGGCATAAACAGTTAAGGTCTAAATCAAAGAGAATTATTTCTGCTCAAAGGCACTGTGGGAAAATGACCATTTTCAGGCAGTTCATTGCCCGGTCCAAAGCAGAGAAAAGAAAGCACCTTGCACAGTAACCACAGTAACCATTCTCACTGCAGGAACCCACTAACACGTTGGGGCCTCTCCAGGATGTTAAATCCCTGAAGAGTTAGGGATTCTCCCAAATCTACTTGGTCCTCACTTAAGCCAACCCCATTCATGGAAGAAAAGCTCCCTTAGACCAACATCTCCCATTCACTCACAGAGGCTGGGTAAAGCTAGAGTCCAAGCATTAGTCATGAAAATGCCATGAATGTTTCACATCAGGGAAGATGTCTAATGACAATAAAGAGAAAATACGGATCACAGCAGCAAGGAGGTGGGCAGGAAACAGTAATTAACACAACTCTGGTCACTTAGATACCTACCCATCCTCCAGCTTTCTTCTACAGGAAAGGTAAACTAAGAACAGCACCCTTTCCTATTCTGACAGATGTGGCATCACAGGTTAATATATCTTAAAGACAAGATTGAGCTGTTCTAAATTAGAATCAATTGGCTATTGGCAATCTTCCTATTAGCAAACCAGGTTTGGCAACAATCTCTCACTGACAGATCAGATCACGGTTGGAAGCACTTAAGAAATGGCTTCCATCCCTAGGAAAGAATCAAGATATTGGATGTTTTTGCTGGCTAAAAGCCAGTATAGGAAGAATAATATGTTGCTAATTCTATATAGGAGGAGCTACATTTCTTTTCAACTGTTGGTACATGAGAGGTGCTTTGTGGCAGTGGTTTTCTGGGTATCTACTTCTACCCTTGAAAAGTTTGAGCGAAATAAGAAAGGAAGCCAAAAAAAGTAAAGGAAAAAGAGGTGGTTATTCAAAATACCTAAATGGCAACACTGCTTGATCTTTATTTGTTAAGTCATCTCAAAACAGAAGACAACATTGCTATCATCCTCAACTTCATAACTTAGTAGATTCCTAGCTAGGATTCTGGAATTTGAATAAGAGCATATTATCAGAAGGAATGTGTTAAAAAACATTTTAACATTATTTTCATAGATAATTTGACCATTAAAAGGGATAAGACAGAAAAACTGTGTCAAAATAATCACAATTAAGAGAGAATGTGGTAATTTGCTTCAGTATCAAGCCTGCTGGTACGTGGCATAAAGTCAAGTCCCTGCAATTAATACACACACATAATAAATTTAGCATTACGAGAGCTTCTCAATCCACATAATTTTTTTTATCTCAAATTCCTCAGATTTTATTTAAGAGCTTACATTTCTGAGTTGTAATAATAAATACATACATGAGGCCATAAGAGTTATTATCTTGAGTACAAATTTATATACTACCATGTCAATTTTTAAAATAGTATTTGAAAAAATAAAAAATATATTCTTTGTTATTAAAAATACATTTATCTCAGGTAGGACATGAGATTTTGTTGGTTTGTCCAGAGTGATGCCCTGACGAATCCCAGAGTGATTCGATCAGTGAGTGGAAAAGTATATGCAAAGCCCCCTTCGGGGAGTGGTGAGAACGGGGAGAAATTCAACTTCCCCAAGTTTTTGAATTCTTGATATTCTCACAAGCAGTGTGGACAACCAAAGCTATAGGCTGAGCCCCCAGTCTTGGGGTCTGTTCATATGAAACTTAACCCCACAAAGGCTAGATCAAGTCTACTTAAAATTTAGGCCTAAGAGTCACCCCCAAGAGAGCCTCTTTTCTTGCTCAGATGTGGCCTCTCTCTCCAGCCAACACCACGAGCAGTCTCACCACCCTCCCCCTCTCTGCGTGGGACATGACTCCCAGGGGTGTGGACCTTCCTGACAACGTGGGACAGAGATCCTGGAATGAGCTGGGACTCAGCATCAAGGAATTGAGAAAACCTTCTCGACCGAAAGGGGGAAGAGAGGAATGATACAAAAAGTGTCAATGGCTGAGAGATTCCAAACAGAGTCGAGAGGTTATCCTGGAGGTTATTCTTACACACTAAATAGATATCACCTAAGTAAAGGCATAACAGAGAGGCTACAGGGAATGCCTGAAAATGTAGAGCTGTGTTCCAGTAGCCATGTTTCTTGAAGATGACTGTATAATGATACAGCTTTCACAATGTGACTGTGTGATTGTGAAAACCTTGTGTCTGATGCTTCTTTTATCTACCTTATGGACAGATGAGTAAAACATATGGATTAAAAATAAATAAATAATGGGGGAACAAATGTTAAAACAAATTTAGTAGATTGAAATGCTAGTGATCAATGAAAGGGAGGGGTAAGGGGTATGGTATGTATAATTTTTTTTTCTGTTTTCGTTTTATTTCTTTTTCTGTTGTCTTTTTATTTCTTTTTCTGAATTGATGCAAATGTTCTAAGAAATGATCATGACGATGAATGTACAACTATATGATAAAAAAAGAATGTTCATACTGTATGTTGATTGGTTTTATTAAGAAAAATAAAAGTAAAAATAAAAAAAAAACCACATAGAAAATACCTGGTCAAAATACGGAGTTAATGTGCACCAGTTAAAACATCTTTGTGATCTATAAATTTACCTTAAGTTACTGCAGCATGACCATGTACAATATATAATTTGTGTGTTCCTTCCCCTAACATGTCTATCCCCTGGCGAGAAAGAATATAGCTGCATCGACTTTCTTACATCATGTACCATCGAAAGTTCAAGTAATGGATTCAACCCAAGGCTGCTTCTTGTCTCTTCTGTTCTACCAATCCCTGTAAGATTTGCTAATTTTGAAGGGACAGCCCTGACATTAACTCTATCCTCCTCCTTAAGTCACCAGTCAAAGCAGTGATTGTTTCAGTCTGGAAACACATGGCCGGATGTCATCTAAATTACATAATGGTAGCATGACTAATTTCAATTTCAATTTTAGACAGCTAAGAAGTGAGGCATCCAAGTCCAAGGTAGAACCTAAAAATCACCCATCTGTACAGTAAGTACAAAAGTAGGAAGGTTAAGAAGTTGAACATCTAAAACTTTATAATTCTGTGGATAAAAATTTAAATTTAAATATTCTAGTTTATGAATATAGCATGTATATCAGTGTCTAGTAGCTCAACTTAAAACAAAACCTTTGTTTCTTTTCAAATTAAGACTACCACATTTCATTTTTCCAATAGATATTACTTAATGAGTTCTGACTGTTTGGAATTAATTCAGTTTCTAATTTGTAACTGTGCATGAAGTCAGAAAATAGAAATATAAGTATAAAGGAAAAAAGACAACTGTATACTTTAAATGGCTTGTAAAAGAAAAAAACAAATCCAGTCCTACCAGACTTAGGAGTCCCTTTACATGATCTGAAATACTGGTAAGTATGTCAAGGAGGAAGTGAAGGAATCAAACCTTTTGAAATCTTCACTGTGAAAGTATTGGCTTATTGCTAAAGGATTTGCATTCTGGTAGAACTAAGTTATGCTTCTTTATAGTTTTATCACTGCAAAGCAAATATAATTTAGTAGAAATGATCAAATATCTAGATCTGCATGAAAATTTATATTAAAAAGGTCTATGAAAATTTTGACTATGAATTTAAGATCTTAGAATTCTCGTCCTAAATTTTAAAAGGCCAAGTGAAAGATCATTAAAGTGCTTCACTTAAACAATCTTAAGCTCTTCTTAGCTAATTTCCCACAATACAAAAATTATAACAACTATAACTGCTCAACTACAGAACAGTTGTGTAGCCCCAGAGCCTGCCTGTTCCTCGCTTTATTTCTTAGCTGTTTGGTACTTAATCTGAATCTATTTCCACATGTGTAAATTGAGGGACAATTCTTCCGAGCTGCTGGGGGAATTTAATGAGTCAATGAACACGTATGCACTTTATAAACTCGAAGCGTCCTGGCTATTCTGATTCTAGTTCCCAAGACAAGGACAGCAGGTCACAGGGATAAAGAATGCAGGGACTCCCTTCACCTGTTCCTGCCCCACTACCTGGGAGGCACCTGCCCACCATTTCCTCCCTCCTCCATGCCCCTGCTAGTGCTTTAATTCACATTCCACCACCTGTCCCCAGACCTCGTGGCTCCGTTGAGGTTGAGCAAGAATATCAGTCTCCTCTCTTCTCCCTGCCCTAATACAAATTGTTTCCTTCAACAAATCTATCCTATGTGCTCCTGGCAGATTAATCTGCTTTCATCAGACTATCACAGACCCCAAGAGCAAATTCCTCAATGGTTCCTCACTGAGGAAGACCCACTCTCTCGGCAAAACGCTACAGGCTCTCCTCCACTCCGCCCAACACACGGGTCCCACCTTATTCCCTACAACTCCCCTTCACAGAGGCTGCCAGACAAATCAGACTATTTACCACTTCCTGGACAAAACCCCCTTTATTTTCCTCTCCCTGCTTTCCTTTACCTTCTACTTTCTCAGCAAATACTCCTCTCCCACATCTGTTTTTCTAAATCCTTCTCTTTCCTTAAGTAATAACAACCACTACCTCACTCATGAGGCCTCTGCTGATTGCTTCCTGTTGTCAACCTCCTCCCTTGAGGGGTCAGAGTGAAAGTGTGGTGCTGGAATCTCCCACCTCTTTCCCCATCCCCACCCCCCATCAGGCTCTGACTGACAAGAGTCACGGTGCAAGTAAGTCAAAAGAGAGATAAGGGAACTGCCTTAAAAAATTTTTGTCTTAATTTTTTTTAAGGCTTTCTAGCCACAGCTACCTTAGAGAATGCAGGCCATCCCCTACCTCCTTCCCCTGACCTATATCGGAATGGGCTGTGGGCCAAGACCCACAATCTCAAACCCTCACTGCATCTAGAAACTGGCAGGTCCAAGAAGATGTGAGAAAGGCAGGCTGGCACTTAGCTTGCTTTAGAGCAGAAATCAAAAACTGGGGGCCCACACAGACTGACGGGCTCTCAGGACATGCTCGTACAGTATTATTTAAAATCTTGTATTCATTGCTCATATTTAAACTTAAAAAAACCTTTACACTAAAGATGATTATTTTCTACTTCTTTTAAAAAGTCCCCAATAAATTGAAATACTTGTGGTCAATGAGAGGGAAAGGTAAGGGATATGGGTATGAAATGTATGAGTTTTTTCTTTTTCTCCTTTTATTTCTCTTTCTGGAGTGATGCAAATGTTCTAAAAATGATCATGATGATAAATACACAACTACATGATGACACTGTGAGCCACTGACTGTACCTCATGTAGGGACTGTATGTGTGTGAAGATTTGTCCATAAAAATATATTTTTTTAAAGTCCCCAAATTAAAAAAAAAAAGTCCCAAATTGCCTGTCCTGCATATCCACATGGCAATGACAGGCTACAGATGGGGCACACGTGCTCCCCAGTTCATACAGGCCTCATCTCTCCCTGTTTTCTTAAACCCTCCTGTCCTCACTCTTAGCCGCCAAGTAGGCATTTCAGTTTGCTCCTCCCAAGGCAGAGTGATCTGACTGGATCAGCTACATCTCTTCCTGTGGGGAGGACTGAGGTAATAGCTGAAATTATCCTTCAATGCCAGCCACATTTGGGATGGGAGGCAGCCAAAGACCCCAGCTACTATGAGGACTTTCCTTCAATCCTTGGGAATTTTTTGAGGTCGGCAATTTTCATCTATAAAGAGCCAGATGGTAAATACTTTCGGTTTTGCAGGCCATTCAGTCGTGGTTGCAACCATGCAGTCCTGCCATTATAGTGCGAAAGCCGCCATGGACAAAGACACAAGTGGATGAGGATGACTGTGTTCCAATAAAACTTTACTTATAGACACTAAAATTTGAATTTCACATGCCAGGAAATATTATCCTTTTAATTTTTTTTCAACCATTTAGAAGATATGAACTTCATCTTAGTTTGTGGGCTATACAGAATGGATTTGTCACATTGGCAGCAGTTAAGATGTTTTCCCTATTGTATCTTATATTATAAATACTTACCTTGTGTCTCTTATCTTTTGTCCTATTGCTCCTGTAACACATTAAACTCTTAAAGAGCTAAGACTAAGTTACATTTATCATAATTCTCACCAAATCTGTTGTAACGCCTTGCACAGAGAAGAGACTTGAGTTGTGTCTGTTGAATAAATGTCTGCACTTATTATTTTTCAGTATTAACTTCTTAAAGTAACTGAACTGCATAAATATAATTCATACATATTTTCCAGATAATAGACAAATACTATTCAATTTACTTCACATAGGTCTCAATGTTAATATGCAATAAGACCTTGGTTACTTAAGGGCAAATAAAATTTTTTCTGTCACCCCCAAATTTCTCTCAAATATATACAATGTTCTGCCTTGATACTTTTACTTATAGAAAACAGAATTGAAGTTACTTCCATAAAAATTCAGATCCATAAAAATAACATCAAAACTGACTTTAATTCATTTAAAAAAATTTTTTATAAAGCCATAATATCAAATCATATAATTAACCTTCTAAGTTTTTCTATATTGCTCAGTTCAGAAACTGCAAAAATTAACAAAACCTTTCTTAAGTAAACAGTACAGAAATCCAAGTCAGATTTTCAATTGGTTATATACAGGTAAATTTAAGAGATCAGCTGATTTCCAGACATCATCTACAAGTAAGCATTACTATATAACTCACACTTTCATCAAACACTGTCATTTAAAAATATTTAAGTGCTTTTTTTTTGCAGCCAAATAATCACAAGCTGTCACTCATTCGTGGCCATTAAGCAGCAATTTATTACTTGCAAACCACAAAGGAAATACTGCACCTACAGCATATTCTCGAGGACAAATAATTTTTTATATAAATGCAACTAAGAAATTTCCGTGATAGTGATCTCAAATTTTTCAGTGGCTAACAATACTTATGATTAGCAGGATCATTAAGAGGAAAAGGGATTCTGTGGAGATAATTAGAACTTCATTCCCCCCACCCTTTAATGTATATGCTCTAAAGCAATATCCTTCTCTACGGGGGCATATGTATAAACCCAGAAATGCTCTGGGGAATAAAGGAAATACGTAAGTGGAGAGAATGCACCAATTTAAGAGATTAGGAAGATAGATTTGGGCTCTAAGGAATAGACAAGAGCAAAAGGAGTTTGCTTTGTCTCATGGAAAGGAGAATCCAGGAAGAACAAGGCCAAGGATGGGCTCTGTTGGGATTCTGCATAGCAGTGTCTTACTCTGCCTTTCTAGAATTTCAGCTGCAGTTCTCTCTGCAAGGGTAACTCCTGCTGCTGTCCTCTGATGTGCTCTCTATTCTTGGATTAGTTGGTATATAAGTGGCCAGCAAAAACAAGTACAAACAGCACTTCAAAACTTGACTTGAATTCCATTCTATTTAAATTTTCTGAAAGCACTATGAAAGATCGATTCTTAGAAACATTATAACAGCTACAGGGAATTAACTCGGAAATTAAAATTTAGAATGAGGAAAAAAAACAGAATTATCATCTCTTGGATAGGGAGTGAGGAATTAAGTGATAACATTAAAGAAGTAAAGACATAAATGCTGGTGACCAGTTAACTCTGATAGGAATGGAACTAGTTTTTAGAAGTTTAATGGCAAATCTTTGATTCAGATACCATACAGAGTCTCCATTATCTGGTTCCAAAAATCAAATTTTCATTGACAAAACTGTGCTATTCCATCATCAACTTTCTCATGCCATCTACTCACAAAGTTTGGAATACTCTCCATCTCTCAGGTCTGGATTCAAAGCCCATATTCTCCACAGTTTTCCCTGAATCCCTAGTGAAACACCAACTTCCCTCTTTTTTGAAGTACTTCATCTGAATTTCTTATAAGGCACTCACCACTGTCTACTATACATCTTCTCTTTTTTGCTCCCCAAATGCAGTACACAGGCCTAGTTCATTTTATATCCACAGGGTGCTTTGCACATAAAAGCTTTATAGTAGTACTGAAAATATCTGTTGAAGGAACAAATTAATAGGTAAACTTACCAGCCAATTAACAAGCACCTTAGAGTGCTAGGGAACTGTGGGGAGGAACTGAAAATATAAGTCAAATAAGGTAGAGCCTCTCCTCCATTGGAGGTTACATGTCTCAAATGATTTAAGTGCAAGTCAGCTTCCCTGGTTTTATATTTTCATTCGCTGTACATCTTCTTTGAGAAACTTAATACAAATGTAATTAACAGGAACTAAAACCTGGGTAGTTGTGTAACATTTGTGGCCTCCCCACAATTTTAATCTCCCTTAGAGTGTGTCCACTTATTCTATCTCCAGGACACAACTCAGCTTGGCATAGCTGGTGCTCAACCAACACTTACTGAATAAATCTTGAAATAGTTTTTTGAACTTAAGAAGCAGAAATCAAAAGGCCTAACAATTCTTCAAAACGTCCAGAACTGAGAACTTACAAAAATTAAAATTAAATAAAGATAATCGTCCTCAATGGAAAGTCCTAGTGATTTCATCTTTATGTCTTCCAAATTCTGAATACTCTCCTCTACAATTCAATAAAAAGAAACAAGTGCAATTTATAGCTTTTTTTTGCATATATGCTATTGTTCACAAAAAAAAGAAGGAAAAAAAGTCGATTGTGATACTAAAAAGTATTTAAGTCCTCTAGCCTCCTATATTCTGGAGCAGCTAGAAGGGAAAATATGAGAGGATTGTATGGTAACCTTTGGCATAGTCTGGGATCTGTCCTGTAACCACTTTTTGAAGAGTGCTTTAAAAACTATTGCTTTTTTATTTCTTTGTTTTGCATATATGTTATATTATACAATAAAAAAAGTTTAAAAAAATTTAAAAAAAAAAGAAGTGCTAAACTGACTCTGGAATAAAAAGAATTTAAACACCACAAATAAATTCATCTTCAAGGTTTCATCAGGACTCAGAGTTCCCACACAATACACCTGCCACACCTCAATTTCTTGAATGGCCATTTTCTTAAAGAAAAAGATCAGCCCGGCCCTATATATGGTGTTATGCCTCTTTTCTTTTCTTTCACATTGATCGTTATATTAAATCTACAGAAGAGGTTAGTAAAGCAGTCATTTCTGGAAAATCGATTATTAAGCCAGTTAATGACTGATATGTAGGGCTATTAATTATCTAAAGTAAAACCAGCTTTTAAGTGGTGACAGTAACTAGTCTTCCGAAAGCTGTTTCTTGGATTATGGCCTGCCATGCAGCTACTATTCATCCAACTTCAAACACAAGAATGGTAGGATACTATTAGCCTTAAAACAAAACACTTCAAATACCTGTGTTTTATCAGCCAAAAAATGTTTTATACAACTATTAGACTGACAATCACAATGTTTTCCACAAAATGGTGAGTAAATGTAAATTTGGAACACAGAAGTATAGTGTAGTGGTAAAGAGCCCAGATTTTTTTTTTCTGAAAAAATAACTATTTACAAAAGATCATCACAACACGTACAGTAATAGGTCAGTACAGTGAACTCCAATGTACTCATCTCCCAGCTACAGCAATTATCAATTCATGGCCAACCTCATTTCATCTACATCCTACCTGTATTCCCCCAACCCAATCTGGATTATTCTGAAGTCAATTCCAGACTTCCTATAATTTCATTTATAACTATTTCTATATGTAGAAGGGCAAAGACTTTGAATCAGATAGACATGGAGTCCGATCCAGGCTCTACAAACCACTGCTGTGTGACCTTGGGCAAGGGACTCAGCTTCTCTGAGCCTCTCTTCTGCTTCTAAAATGGGGAAGCAAAAAAAATCAGCTCCGCTACTCTGGATTACAGTAAAGATGAAATGTGATAAAGAACTGAAGTGACGACAGGCACCCAAAAAGCAGTCAACCCAGTAGTAATAACCAGTTGTGGTTATTACGACCTTAACAGCATATTAAAGCAGGACTCTTGGACTCATTTCCAGTGAGGCTCACAAAGGACCAAATATTTATCAAGTGTCCCCATATTTTAAAAAGAGACGCTAAACTCCCTATTCCAACCTGTAATTTGCAGAGCCAGGAAAAACAGTTTTGTGACCCTATAGCCCAACATTCACCACTAAGAGTTCGAGGACAAAGAGGTGCAGAAAATCTCTTTGGATAAAGATGTTGGTGTTTGTGGACTTTCCTGCCCGCATCATGGGGGAGAGGAGGAGGAGCTTCCCTGTCACCCTAAACCAAGAGAAGAGGGAGGTTCCCTGTCACCCTAAACCCTTGGGGGTGGTGCAACGATGGCTCAGTGGCAGAATTCTTGCCTGCCATGCCGGAGACCCAGCCCTTGGAAGTGTAACATGCACATCAAGGACACT
>PVIY010003419.1:86227-113661 GCA_004026745.1 Myrmecophaga tridactyla
GGCCTGCCGCCCCACTCCCCTGTAACGGGGACACAGCCTGCCGCCCCACTCCCCTGTAACGGGGACACGGCCTGCTGCCCCACTCCCCTGTAACAGGGGACACGGCCTGCCGCCCCACTCCCCTGTAGCAGGGGACACGGCCTGCCGCCCCACTCCCCTGTAACAGGGACACGGCCTGCCGCCCCACTCCCCTGTAACAGGAACACGGCCTGCTGCCCCACTCCCCTGTAACAGGGGACACAGCCTGCCTCCCCACTCCCCTGTAACAGGGGACACGGCCTGCCTCCCCACTCCCCTGTAACAGGGGACACGGTCTGCCGCCCCACTCCCCTGTAACAGGGGACACGGCCTGCCTCCCCACTCCCCTGTAACAGGGGACACGGCCTGCCTCCCCACTCCCCTGTAACAGGGGACACGGTCTGCCGCCCCACTCCCCTGTAACAGGGGACACGGTCTGCCGCCCCACTCCCCTGTAACAGGGGACACGGCCTGCCTCTCCACTGCTGGCTTCCCCACCGATGGCAGGCCCAAGCCTGGGAAGGGAAGATTTATTTATTTTTAATAAAGTCCAAAGCGGCCATATTAAGCACTGAAATTAGACTCCTCTTTACTAGAATTGGAGAAGAGAACTTTTTGTAATCTAAAAGTGACAGAAAAAGTCATAGGAACCTGTCTATTATTCCATCTAGAAGTCATAAAAGGAAGACTCCACAAAATGGGCTCAAAGGAGGAACTAGAAGAAAAGGCTAAGGTATTTTTTTTCTGTCCACTCTTTCGATGTAATTGTTTCATTTTTATTATATGTTTAACAGTTGAGCAACAGCATGAAGTAGAGTGAGGGATGCCTTTACAAAGATTAATGAAATGGAGATAACAGTCTACAAATAAAGACTCAGTCAATTTAATAATGTTTAATCCAGTATTAAACCATGTTCCTTCTAAACAGAATAAAATATCTAAAGATCTATTAGAAAACCTGTTCTCTTTTTATCCCTTTTTCACTTATTTTCAATTGACTAATAGTAGTTTAATGATGCTTCCAAAAGAACGGAACACGGAGGCGGCAGTGAAAGTTGTTGCGAGACATGGACAGAGTAATAAAAGGGGGGCAAACACACGCCTCAAGGTTACAGAGACAGAAACTCCACATGCAAGATCCTGAGCTAAACACTCAGTACTTAAGGGGCAAAGCAGGATGTCCTGTAAACATACAGCAACAGTGAGCGATAAAGGTACAGTCTTTTGGAGGAGGGAAGGTAGTGAGAAGAGGAATACAAAACTGACAATAGGCAAAAGCCCAGTAAAGTGTCCCTGTGAAGGCTATAGTGAAGCAAGGAACAGCAGATGCATGGCTCTTTGGACACTCAGATCTTAGTCAATCAGTTTTAATACATGTTCTATAGATTTGGAAGCATTCCTATGTTGGTTTTAGAAGCTCATCCCATGTAAGATCAATATTTCTTTTGGGGAAAGTGTCATTCATTACGTTCAACCATGGAAGCACTATGCTGATCTTTCTAACAAAAAGTGTAATCCCTGTGGTTGCATTTTCAATTATAAGTAGGCAACACCTTTAAGTGCCAAATGAGAGCTACCCCCACTTAAATTACAGGTTGTGCAAACAAATGAACTCTTTAGCAACAGTAATGGTATCCCTGCACCACCCACCTGTACAAATACAGGTTACCACCCTCATCCTGAACTTGTCATATCCACAGTTTATGGCATAAACTCTAGACAATCCTGCCCTGTTTCAGCACTAACTAACAACAGCCCAAAGTAGCCACAGAACATACTGTATATGGTTTATGGAGTGTTCACATTCATTTTCAGCAGAGAGGCCTTCGGTGTGTTAATTCAAATTTCTGTTGCTATCATAGCACAGCTGATAAGACTATTTTTTGTCAGACTGATAAAGATGAAAAGTTGTCTAAACTTCAATTCTGACCCTACTAAAACTGTTTGAGTAATTGATTACAGTGTAAGTCTAAGCAATCAAATTTATATTTGGTTAGGCAATCACAGAACTGATTACTTTTCCAATAAAATCCAGGGAACTAGATTATGTCCCAGAATAAAAAGTAACAATAGCGCGTGTGTGTGTGTGTGTGTGTGTGTGTGTGTGTGTGTTGCCACTATATTCCATCTGGCAACCATGATGTAACAGGACAACTGCAAACTACATTCTCACCACTTAAATCTATGAATAATACCCAGATAATCTACCATGACTTACACAAGAAATTAATTGCAACGTGGAACTGATTACTCCTCAAGCTCAAAAAATCAGTCATTTATAGAGGATTGATTTTCCAAGGTAATTTTAGCAATTCAGGAAATATCTTGAATGGAAGGCAGGAAGAAATAACATGTAAAGAAACAAAACAGTTTTTTGGTTTTTTTTTTTCCCACTGTTAAGTTAAAGATAGATTTCTTAATGGTTTAAGTTCTGCTAGCCTATAATCAACAATCCCTCAAAATAAAAAACAGCTAGTCTAAATCAGCTGGTATCTTACATTTAACTGAATCATGTTTACAGTTAATGTCCACTTTCGAGCAATCTACTAAAAACTTGACTGCCCTCCTTTCCCCCACCCCAGGGCAAGAAGGCTATTCAGGCTACACAGAAAGCAAAGAGAAACTGAGGCACACCTCTAGGTAGGACAAAACACTAGACATGCAATTTTCCCCTTTGAAGTAATGAAGTCACCTAGATATAGAAGGAAGAAAATTCCTCTCTTTTCCCTTCTTATCCAGAAGCCTGAAAACTAAGCTCCCAGAAGCACATTTATCTAAGGACAAAGGAATAACGGGAGTCCCCCAGGGGAGAATATAAGAAATGACCATTAAGTATCGAAAGTGACTTTTAAGTAAATGTGCCAGAACTAATACATACAAATGGATGCTGCCCCCTTCAAAGTTATTATCTTAGAAATTATAGACTTATTCCAGTGATGCTGTTATAAGCACTTTGGAATTATTTTCAGAGCCTGGAATTTTCTACATCCTTAAAGCTAGCAAGTATGTGTCTTTTCAGGCTGGATTTAGTAACAGTCAAAGGTCCTGAGAGTTTAGTTGTACTTCTCTCTGGAAAGCCTCTCCTCACATCCCAGGTCTGTTAGGTGGCCCCTCATAAATAATCCCACAGTAACCTATACTTCCTCCAGCATACTACTTCTCATTCAATATTGGAATTGCTTATTTATTTATCATCTGTGTCTATCACAAAACTGTAAATGTCACAGGAACAGGAAATTTATCTATCTTATTTAGTATTATACCGACAGACCTAACATAGTACCTAGAAAATTATAGATGCTCAAGAAATACTGAATGATGCAATCCACTATATAAAACATGGTTTGGAAAACTGTGGCTGTCTTCACTATTGACTCTCCCCAACCTCAGCATTTCTCTAGGGGATTATCATCTATATAGAAGGACTATTACTTTATATACCTGGGAGGAAAAGTAGTGGGATTTTGGATGATTTTCATTACTTTTTTATGTAGAGAGAAATTATTTAGAATTTCAGCTTCACAAACTAAAAATTTATAACTCTTTACACTCCCAGATTTGTAAACACAACAATATCTTACCTAATTGCAAGATCTTTATAGTATCTCTGTAGACTTTCATCACCAGTTTGAAATGGCGATAAAATGGGTAGCACAAAACTCTTCTTCCAAAAGACACCAGGATTTCATGAACGTTAGTCCAAGTCTGTGAAGTGCCATATAAATAAGTAAATTTTCATAAAATATATTATACAAACAAGAGTACACAATGAGATATGAAACTACTTTCCACTAAAAACTGAAAGCTTGGATCATCATGAAGACAAAAAGAAGAGAAATGTAAAACTGTGAAATGAGACTCTCTTCATATGCCTTACAATAAAATATTTAATCGTGGTCTTTTTAATTTCTCATACTATAGCAGCATATCACAAATGCTCCTTAAAATCATATATGTAGCAGGAAAATGTTTTAAAATCTTATAAGAATTGCAAATAATCTAAAACACCTGGCATTAACAAACTACAGATGCACATAAAGGATGTTTAAAATAATATGTTTCAGGTTTTTGTCTTTTAGGACTATTCAGGTTACCATATGTAAACTATGTAGAACTCTTTAATGAAGTATGTTCACTGCCCCACGCTCATTCCCTTTTGTTTTGCTTCAGGCATGAGTAATACACAATATTTACTTGAGTAATGTGCTTTCACTTAACAAAGAGAAAACACTGCACTACTGATTTCTGCAGAAAAAAAAATGTTTTATCTTAAATGGTATCGAAGTGAGACTTTATTCAAAACCTACTGAAAACACTAGGGAAAAGCAATTTTCTAGAAAAATTGTTTTTTAACCTTTGTTTGATAAGCCAGTATATAAAAAAAAGTAACCCATATATGAAACTTAAAAACTAAAATTAACTAAGGAAGCATCATAATTTCTTATCCTTAGCACAATGAGAGAGCTGATTAAGAATAGAGAGCATTTGGGGAAAAAAAACTATCTAAAAAAAATTATGAACTTTAAAAAGCAAAATGCTTATAAAAGTTTAAAGTTAAGAGATTAACATGTCTGGCAATTCTAAATTGTCTCAGAAGCAAAATTAAGTTTTCAAAGTAAAACCATAAATTGGTGAATTTCCATGTAGTTTTTTAATATTAATTTTTAAATATTAATTTAATATTAATGAAATTAGCCAACAACTACTTTGTTTTCAACATAAGTAATCCATGCAATTATTATGAAACTAGTTTCTAAATTCTATGTTGATCATGGCCATCTATAGAAGCCAAATGACGACTAAAGAGCAATGTTTGTCCATCTTCAAGATTCACACAAATCACCTGAAGACCTTGCTACAGGCTCTGACTCTGATTCAGTGGGCCTGGGGTAGAGCTGAGGTCGTCTTTCTAACACGCTCCCAGCCAAGGCTGTCAGCCCTATAGACCACTCCTGGAGTAGTAAACTTCTTTGATGATGTAACCACTTCAGTTCTTATGAACATCTTTGTTATTTGAACAAACTGATATCAAGAAACAACCTTGATTTTACAACTTAGGATGTACAATATCTAGGATTAAAGCTGGGAAAGAGAAATATCTAGTTGTTTTAATTGATGAGACAATCATCAATGTCTAAAATGACACTTTTTAAAAAAGCATCTACTTTTAATAACTGTTTTCATACACAAAGTTTGTTCAAAACTAGTAAATTTATAAATGCCATCCTTTGATACTAATCATAGGACTAGAGACAAATTATTTAACTATATGATCTATGTTTCTTCCCCTGTAACATACAGATAGTACCTACCTCACAAATTTCTTGAAAGGAATAAATGAGGTAATATTGACCATAAGGGACTGTGTTAAGCATTTCACATATAAGTGGCAGCTCTGGGCCCTAAATAAACCATCTTACAAACATGCATCTAATTCCACCCTCTACATCTCTCCAACAAACCATGTCCTCACACTTTCCTCAAACTATGTTCCCCCTTCTCAACCTCCAAAACCTCACTTCATTAGTATACTACGATCCAAGTAAGAGTAGCAAATGGAATCAGATTTTTATTAGAACAACAGAAGTAATGCTTTCACTTTAAAAAAGTAAAGGAATTGCTTGAGTTACTCAAAATGAACAATAACAACCCCAGAAAAGTAACTCAACAAACAAAATTTAAACAATTGCAACTGGAAATCATACCTCAAACCAGCACAATGTAGGGCTCAATTTTCTGATATTCCATGCAGATTCAACCTTTATATGTTTTGGAGAAAAAAGTACTGTCATATTAGAGGTAAAGACACTTAAAAATAAAGCAAACATATCCATTTACTCAAATAGTGTCTGAGTCTTAGTGTCTGAAAATTAACATGTGTTCACAACTGCAGAAAAATAATTGTTTTACTAATGGAGAGGATATTGGGGACAAGTTGATGAGTATTTTTCTTGGGACTTTTAAAAAATCAAGCTTTTACATTGATAAGAGTAACAGAACACAAAAGTAAACAGCCAGAACTCTGAATCTAAAAATTAAAGCAAAGTGATGATGCCTCATTTTCTGTTCTCCTCACATAAGTTAGTTGCCTTCCAAACATTCTATAAATAATCTAAGAAATCAAAAATAATATTGAAATGTTGTCTTTGACACTTAAAAAGCTGCTCCAGAATTTGGCTCTTCAGAGAATGCTTCAAGGGAATGAGTAAATTATAGATAAGGTTTCAAAGTTGCAAGACTTCGTGATTTCAAAAATGCAAATACAAGAACCAAAAATGGTAAATTCTATCAAATGTAACTTAACACTTTCTCATTATTCTCAATAATATAAAGCAATAATATAAAGCAATTTTCCTTAAAGAAACCATTTTCTCTAATTATAGTATCTTTAAAATATGAGTAGAAACGGAACACATTTTCAGTTACATTATGCCCTTGATACACTTAGATACATACAAATATTCATTTTTTAGTTAAATGCAATCCTCTAGAGTCACCTTAGAAATTTTCAGTATCATGACAACAAAAACTTTGGCACATAGCAAATTTTAATTTTAATATTATACTAACATTATGATTTTGAGTGACAAAAACAGATTAAGTAAAACTTTTACAATCCAATGTAAATACATATATACATACTTATATATACATTTGCACACTGAAAAAAGATTGGAAAGAGGTATCTATCACCTTGTGATAGTGGTTATTTTTGATGGCTGAAATTACAGGAAATTTTAAATATTTTATCCACACATGTATTTTCCTTTTCAATGATATGAAGTATTTGTCCAAATTTAAAAGAGAAAAGAACATACTGAGGTCAAAAATAATCCCTTAAGCAAGGTAAATTATAAACAGGTGCACATTAACCGTAAAGTCTTTTTTGGGTTTTCAATTCTCTTTGATATATGCTCAGGAATACAGGTGAGAAAAAAGTCAAGCTATTCATTTACAAAATCAAATGCGGCTGAAGAAGAGCTGCAATCAAATCTATATTATTAAAAAAGATCACAAAAGAAATCTCTTGTTTAAAATATCTGATTCATGTACAATTTTTTAGAAGTGTACATGCTGTATAAATTGCAGGATATTTGCAGGTAAATGCTAAGATTTGGGGGAGGAGGGAGACGCTATCATGCCTCGCATCTACTAAATGATAACTTGGAAAAAGAATATAGATGGGTAGATAAAGTTCACTCCGTTGCCAAGGCCAAGTGTGCTGTGACAATAGCCCTCTTTGTTGGCCAGTCATCTCCTACGGGAGAGCTATCCTTAGTCTCTACTCTCAGCTTTAACTCCTCAGACTTCTCCACCCTGATTTCAGTACAGACTAATGCCGAGAGAGAAAAAAGACCAAGTAAGCATTATGCCTTCATGCATCTAATGATGCCACCAACACACACTTTCGCCCCTCTGGCTGTAGCAACTGCGTCGGTTTTACTCTAGACAGGAGATATGATGTTTTAACACAGTAATGCATTAATATAGATTAAATCACTTAGGGCAGTAATTTTTGCCAGCATGCACACACTCACGCACTTACATTCTTTTCTCCTTCAGTGACACGTGTTTCATAGCAATATGCCAGAAGTATATCAATCAAACTGTAGTACACTTGACGATGGGCTCTTTTGTCCAGCAGGTAAGATTTATTGACAAATTTTCGCAACTGATATTTCTCTTCTTCAGAAAAAGACACTAGAAGAAAATGCTTTGAAAAATTAGATGTCTCATTTCATTTTGTAAAACCCCCAACATGGAAGGCTTGTCAGTAATAGTACTTTGATTATCGAAACTGAAATAAAAGCTTTTTTTATTTAACTCTGATATTTAAACAACTTTTTAACTAACTTTCATGCTCAGTTTTATTAAGGGCTCAGCATTTGCTCAAACCCTAGTAAATCTAAAAAAGTAGAAATTTCTAAATATGATCTATTCTTTATTTCCTGTAATCTATATCTTTTTTCTTGTGACAGTATTTAAGGCATTTAAATTTAAGCTATTAATTTACTTTAAAATTAAGATAAAACATCTGACAGCAGAAAACACTTAATAGCTAAATAAAACACTTCGAAAATATTCAATATCCATTTTGAAAGTTCTCTACAAAAAATAGAAATATTCCCATATATTAATCAATCTTAAAGGCATAGTTTTTATTTTTTAATATTCTTTACACATGTACACTAAGTTTGACATAAATGCATAATTATGACCATATGACACATATTAGAGACTTGTGGGAAGAGGATGTTTCTTTTCAAGTCTTTCTTTCCTTTTCTTCTTTTGCTTAACATCCTCTCCCCATCTTTATCAGTAGCCTCCTCCACATTAAAAACCTAGCATATATTACCCCATATTTTATTGCACATTCACATAATCATGTACAGACACATGAACACACATACAATGTGTGCTGACCTGAAAGGATTATATGCCATAGAAAACCCACGCTTTAATCCTGATCCATATGGTGGATCAAGGCGGCAAGCTTGAGATTTGATTAGATTATCTCCATGGAGATGTGGCCCACCCAATTATGGGTATTAACATTTGATTAGGAGATATGACTCCACCTACTTCAGGTGAGTCTTGATTAGTTTACTGGTATCCTTTAAGAAGGAACCATTTTGGAAAATGGTTCAGAGTCACAAGAAGCCATGAGAACCACGAGGAGTCATGAGAACCACGAGAGCCCACGCAGCCAGAGACCTCTGGGGATGAAGAAGGAAAACGCCCCCAGAGGAGCTTCATGAAACAAGAAGGCTGGAGAGAAAGCTAGCAGACTTCACCATGATTGCCATGTGCCTTTCCAGCTGATAGAATAACCATGAACTTCATCAGCCTTCTTGAACCAAGGTATGTTTCCCTTGTCGCCTCAGATTGGACACCTCTATATAGCCTTGCTTTAATTAGGACATTATCACAGCCTTTGAACTGTAAACTTGAAACTTAATAAATTCCCCATTGTAAAAGCCGTTCTTTTTCTGGTATATTGCATCTTGGCAGCTAGCAAACTAGAATACAAAGGAATTTCTACCTTTTGTTCATAAGAATTGGGTCATTTTTCAGCATCTAGCCTATCTCACTCAACACTACTTCTTGGAAATTTCTCCAAATCAATGAGGAGTTAGTTAATTTTTGTAAGTGTGTGTGCCAATTCCCCACTGATGGACATTTACCTTGCTTCAAGTTTTCTGCCATTGCTAATAGTAGTGCAATAAATGTCCTTGTCAAATGTCCTTGGCTATTGGAGATTTTATTTCCATAAAGTAGGTTCCCAAGGTCAAAATGTATGATTTTTAAAAGATGCTTTACTGAAGGCTACAATAACTCTCCTTTTCAATAGCCATGAAAAGAAGTTTCCTTTCCTGTATATACCCTCAATCCCTCCCAGCAAGAAATGTAATAGCTTCTTAAAATCATTCTAGTTTAATCAATGTAAAGTGACTGTGGTAGGCAACATTCTAAAGATGACCCCAATGAGTCACATCACCGCGTGGGGGGAGGGAACCTGCGACTTGCTCTATCCAAACAGAATATGGCAAAGGTGATAGGGCAGTGACTCCCACCTGACTCCCGCCTTAGGTTATGTTATCAGCAGAATGGAGCCAGGGATCCACCTGCTGGCTTTGATGAAATAAGTAGTCACGCTGGGAGAGGGCCACGTGGCAAGGAAAATGGGATCTCTAAGATCTGAGACCGGGCCCCAGCTGATGGCTCTCAGCAAGAAAGTGGGGACCTCAGTTCTACAGACCTGGCAATAAAACTCTGCCTACTGTCCTGCGAGCCTGAAAGAGGACTTGAGCTCCAGAAAGGAACACAGCTCCCAACACCTAGATTGCAGCTGTGCGAGACCCTGAGCTGAGGAAGCAGCTGAGTCATGCCCTGGATTTGTAACCTTGAAAACAGTGAGATCACAAAATGGGTGTGGTGTCAAGCTGCTAAATTCGTAGAAATGTTAGGCAGTAAGTAACAGAGACATATCATTATTACTTCAAATAGTATTTCTCTAAGTGTAAACTTTGAGTACCATGTTTTGTTGGAAATTTGGATTTGCTCTCCTAGTGCCCATTTCAAGATGTTCTGCTCATTTTTTTTTTTCCTATTGGACGGTTTGTTTCATCAAATTTGTAAGAACTCTTTTTACATGACAGATATGAATCCTGGTGATCTCTTCAAATCTACTGCTTGTCTACCAACTTTGTTTATGGTATCTTTTGCGATTAAAGGCCTTTTATGTTTGTTTTGTTTTGTTTCAGTGGTTAGGGAGGGGTTATAGATAAAATTAATTTTTAAAAAGTTAATATGATGGAACACTTGAGGCTAATTTTTCCTCAAAAAAAGTAAATAAAAGTTTGAAATACAGGTTTTACTTTATTTATTTTTTTGCATGTACAGGCACGAGGAATTGAACCGGGGTCTCCAGCATGGCAGGCTAGAAATCTGCCTGTTGAGCCACCATAGCTGACCCAAAATCCAGGTTTTAAAAAAGAATTTTTTTAGTAGCCAAATATTTTCATCTTTTCTTTAACAGATTCTAGTTTTAAAGCCCTGGTTAAGGCTTCCCCCACCCCTGGATTTTACATAAAGTCTCTTAAATTTTCTTTAAGATTTATTGTTTCATTTTTTATGTTTAAGCCTTTAATCCATCTGGAAGTTATTTTTTCATATGTTTTAAAATTTCAGTTTATTCCAGATGTGCAGTTAATTGCACCAGCACAGTTTATTAAGTAATCCATCTTTTCCCACTGTATTGAACCTTTGTGAAACAGACCTGAAGCTTTTGCTAAAAACTGCTTGAAAGTATTTTTATATTTTGTCACTGTTATGAATATAGTATTTTTCCCATTTCTTGTTGATAGAAAAGAGAAAAACAATTTCTTTTTAGACAGACTAAAAAACAGAATACTTTACATCTACATTGTTAAGGTAAGCAAGTATGAGACCGTGGTTCCTTCTAAATTTCCTTCAAAGCGAATGATAAGCTATCATAAGAGTCTCTCAACATGAAGTCTTTCTATACTATAGACAAAAGGCTATGTGATATGCTTTCTGTTCAGTTAAGAATTTTCTCATGTTAACAAAACCTAAGCGTTATTAGTCCCTTGTTACAATATATACAAAGTGAAATATGGCTTGATATTTCAAGATTTACACAAGAGTAACAGCTAAAAACAGAGGTGCCTAGGTCCTTGCTATTACAAGTAAAAGGCCTACCACTTGTCTTTTAGCATTTTTTTTAGCATAAGCATCCAGATATGTAAAGTAACCTTTAAATAAAAGTGTTACCAATCCTTTATTTCCCAAATGAATTCTTAATTTTCCTTTCATACCCTATCAGAGAACCACTTTCAAATTCACTTAAAAATTTTTTTTTGAGCTCAGTTCAAGAGGAGTACTCAGCTTCCAGTTCTGGTGCTTCCTAGCAAAGTAATATCAAAACGCCTTTTGCACCTTGTGTCTGATGCTCCTTTATCTATGATATTGACAGATGAGTAAAAAACTATGGATTAAAAATAAATAAGGGGGAACAAATGTTAAAATAAATTGAGTAGATTGAAAAACTAGTGAACAATGAAAGGGAGTAGTAAGGGGTATAGAAAAAAATAGGGGGAACAAAGGTTAAAATATATTGAGTAGATGGAAATACTAGTGGTCAATGAGAGGGAGGGGTAAAGGGCATGGTATGTGTCATGGTCAGGTTCATGCATCAACCTGGCCAAGTGGTGGTACCTGTTTGTCTGGTTGGGCAAGTCTTTTGGCCTGTCTTTTGCTATGAGGACATTTCATAGAATTAAGTCATGATCACGTGGGCTATATACACAGCTGATTCCACTTGTAATCAGCCAAGGGGAGTGTCTTCTTTAGTGAGTGATGCTTAATCTAATCACTGGAAGCCTTTTAAGGAGGATTCAGAAGAGACAGGCTCTTCCTGCTTCGGGTGGCGAGCCTCTCCTGTGGAGTTCATCCAGACCCTCCATCGGAATCATCGGCTTCACAGCCTGCCCTAGGGATTTTGGACTCCGTGTTCCCGTGGTTATGTGGGACACTTTTATAAATTTTGTATTTACCAATATTTCCTGTTGATTCTGCTTCTCTAGAGAACCCTAACTAATACAGTACGTATGAGTTTTTTCTTTTTATCTCTTTTTCCAGAGTGATGCAAATGTTCTAAAAAATGATCATGGTGATGCACATACTATTATGTAATGATATTGTGCACCACTGATTGCACACGATGCACGGAACATTTGTATGTTAAGAACGTTCATGTTTGTATGTTGTTTTGGCTTGACAATTAAAAATAAATTAAAGAAATAATGAAAAAAAAACCTTTTGCCTCTTTTTCTCGTTATAACAAAGGGACTGAAAAACAAGGTGGCTTAAATTAGATAGGGGTTTCTTTTTCAGGCCACTATCCTGAGTGAAGGACCCAGGGCTTTGGGGAATGAGCATCCCCATCAAATCACTGCCAGCTCTGGGTCCACAATAGCTGCTCCAGGTTTTTTTGTTTTTTTTCCCTTTTTCCAACCAATGGGAATAAGAAGAGGATCGCAAGCACCTTCTTAAAAAGTTGACCCAGAAATCGCACATTATCACTTCCACTTACTTTCCATCGGCCAGGACTTAATCAAATCCCATAACCAGCTGCAAGGAAGGAAAGGAAAAGTAGACTCTACCTGAGTCACCATGTGTTCAACTCTAACCCAGGAAGGCCTCTTACAACTAAAAGAAGGGGAGAAGAGATAGTAAAAGACAACTTGGCTGCCTCTGCCACCTTTTCAGAGACCCGAAATTACTAAACTTCTTTTTTAACATTCCCAAACCCACTCTCCTGAAACCCAACTACTCAGTCTCTTTCTGTCTCTGCTCAAGGAAAAAGACGGCCTTTCTGCTCATCAAACTTGGCAAAAGCCAGAAGGAAAAGAATATGATTATTTACACATGATGGACCCTTTACATATAATATTCCAACCTTACTTCTCTCTTCTCTTATGAGCCTTGAATTAAACATGGCCTCTTTTTGGTTTTAAGCTTCCAGTGGTTGAAGCCTGCCCTCCAGAAAAAAATCTTAAAGACACTTATTTTAAGTTACTCAAAGCAATACTCCTTTTCCTCATTAAAATATACTTAATACAAAAAAGCAGGATTTTGAAATATATGTATTTAATTATTTTTCACCCAGGTGAAAAATCCTATTTTAAAAAATGAGAATTAAAAAAAAAGAAACGTACATTGTTCATATAAGCCACAAAGAGCTCTAAGAACACATTTAATTTGCTGGTCAGCAAGGTAAAGAAATTAGTATTTTTTTTTTTAACAATGCAGTTAGATACAAGATTGACATTAAAAATGAAATTAAGATAAATAAACTAGGTGTCGACTGTCTCATTAAAGGACTTATTTGAAGATCTCTGCATTTAAATAGAAGCTCTCAGTGCAC
The DNA here is from genome assembly GCA_004026745.1 of Myrmecophaga tridactyla. NCBI lineage: Eukaryota > Metazoa > Chordata > Mammalia > Pilosa > Myrmecophagidae > Myrmecophaga > Myrmecophaga tridactyla. The sequence goes on from PVIY010003419.1 coordinate 99,696, forward strand.
TTTACGTGAATCAATTTAAGGAATCCACTCAAGAACACACTTCATTTCATGAAGAAAGTATACCTGACAAAGTATTTTAAGACCCCTTGTATTTAGCAAGAAGATTTGAGACAGCTATTCTCTTGGGAATAGCTTTTGAGCTGTTCATTAATTTAGCTAATAGGCAAGTGCCAGGTGTTCATGATGATATTATCTCACAAGATAAAAGGCTTTATATCCTAGTTGACTAATAAAGATCTCTGCCTCCACATAATTCTGAATCACAAAATAAGCGTGCCTATAACCATTTAACAAAACATTAACTCACCCACACGTTTATTCCTCCATTCTTAAGTGATAATACCTGTGTGTTTTTAACGATGTTTAAAGGCTGACATGGGAACTGTAGGTTCTGATGTTACATTACTCACGTGCAAATGCATCAACAAATTATAGGTAAATTTCAATCACTATGTACATAAGAAAAGCCTATTTGAACATACGCTTCTGAATTCTTGGCTGCTAGGTGCCCCTAAAACACCTTAAGACACCACCAGCTTTTTCTGAGTATTTCTTAGGTTGCATTTTCACCTACTTAGTTCATTAATAATACACAAACATATTTAAATTCTGAATCCAAACAAAGAAGGGATGACAAAGAACAACCACCACCACCCAGGAAATCACTAGAGAAATCGAAAGTCTGAGCTCCCTAAAGCCTTTATTAGAGCTGTAAATCATATCACCCAGAGGGGAACTTGAGGAGGTGTGCACACAACCCAGGTCTAACCAAGCAGCAGACCTAGAAATAACTATAGATGCAGTGCCAACAATACTTGGATGATTGCCACCATGAGTAATATTTGTCAAGTATTTGTATGACTTAGCTACACTACAAAGCAGCTTTGCTATATAGTTCACAACATTTTGGTTAATTATACTTCTAAAAATAATTTACAGTGAAACAAAAGCCATCTGAAAGCGCAATTCATTTGGGGGAGAAACAATTGCCTTCCCATTGAAGCACATCGCCTAGACAACCTCCCCAAATTAAAACACCATCCACACCTTTGAGAGCTGCAAAGGGGCTGCCAGCAGGAAGGAAATGTGTCAGGTCTCTCCTGAATATTTTCTAGTTCTGTTACTTTGAAATCCTCCCTTCCTCTCTAGGTCTTCCTCCCAGACATGCCTGTCTTCCCTAGGTCAACGATTAAATCATTCACTATCTGGCTCTTCTCAGAGCAAGGCAAAAATGTCTACTGCACTGCACACTTACTGGAAGCAGGGTCAAGTGAACCAGAAGAAAAAGTGCTGCATTCAAACCTTCAGTCTAAACGGGTAGCCATGCAGTGTTACAACTTTCAAAACTGACACTGACAGTTATCTCTACACTGAAGAGCTCATGGGTGCCAAACAGGACGTCCCTGCTATGAAGTTCATTGACTATAAATGTTATGTGGTGTCATAACAAGCAATAATGTGCCAAGATTCCTGGGCTGAGATTAACCACTGAAAGACAACAAGGGAAATGTGGTAAGCCCATCCTCGTGAAACCAGAGTTCAATGGGAGCACAGAATTTAACACTTCCATTTACAAGCCTTTGGGGAGGAAAACTGGGATCATTACGAAGCTGAAGATGTTAATAAAAGTCTCAGGGCTACAATGAAAATGACAAGAATCATAATCAAGGCGACGATAGGAATTATAGTTCATCGCCTAAGATTTATATGGAATTCATAACAAACAAGACTAACATTTTATGATGAAGGATGAATCAAAATCCACCTGTCACCTGCACTGATGATGTCTGGCTGCCAACATCAGACTGAGCGAGTATTAAAGACATAAGACCCCATTGCTATGATTCCAAGAAGAAGTGGGCTGAGAGGCAAAAAAGAAAGGGGGTAAAGGTGGGGGAAAGAGACAGCAGAATCATGTTTCTTGTGTAAACAGCGAAATTAAAGGTTTATTTCTTTTCTCCCATATTTTATCCTCATTCAACAGTATTTAATATATTCTTCCAACTCTAGGTGTCTCAAATATTTGAATGAGGAAAAAAATACAGAAAAATATCAATGGCAAAGAATTCTCACTTCGAAAACTTGTAAATGTACAAAAATTGCAATTTCACAGAGAAGCCCTTCGATTCCTGGCTTTCCTACCACTGATTTTTCTCAATAATAATATCTAACATTTATGACATGCTGACGATTTTATATACGTTATCTCATTTAGTCCTCAAGACAGCTCTATGAAGTAGGCATAATTGGATTTCCACAGCAATCCAGAGAAGCTGCAGGACCACACAGCTCGTCTGTGGTAGAACAAGGAGTTCAACCCCAGCCCATCCTCTACTTAACTCCATAACTGGCACACTTAGAAGAACTCAAGTTCTTCTACCTTCCATCACTTGCCCTTGCTTTTTTTTTTTTTTTTTTGACAAATGCATTTCATTATTTATTTAGATGTTTAAGCTTTCACACTAAGTTTTTACAAGCTGGTGAACACTGACAAATTATTTCTTCCACAGAACTATAGCCACACATTCCCAGACAGTATAAATATATGATTGAACCAATACTAATACCCATCACCATGCCCTTGCTATTTTGAAAGCTAATTTTTAGAATGAATCACCATAGCTTAGCAGACAACCACTATTCCTGAAGCATCTGTGTATATGTGACAGGTCAGATAAAGGGTCAAGAGGGCCAGTGGTTAAAAGGACAGACTAGTTCAATCGCCTATTAAAATTATACCCAGGAAACTAACTCAAAGCATTGCTGACACATGAAAAAGGAGTAAGAACAATGTACAAGTTATCAAAGTAGAGTAAATTAGAATTTAAATCAAAGGTAATGCCTTCTCTTGATTTTTAGGGCAACTAGCTCACCCTTGTGGACAGAAAACTATATAACAACCAATTTCTTCCCACACCACCTCATTAAAATATTGCACTAAAATTAGGGAAACAAATTCAGACCAATTGATATCACTGATGATTTAAGTCTGGACAAAGTTTCTGAACAGAGCTATATGGCAGCAACAGCTAACTATCAAAATTGCATTAGCAATACTGCACCTAAAAATTTGCCTGTGTAATGTGGGATGTTTCTGAAAGATTATTAAACTCAAATCAAATATAAAACCAAGGTTCTGGTGGGAACAATATATGTATGAAGAGTCATTTAAATGAATTTCTATTGTCCATTACAGGCAATTCTCTATTTATCAAAAGACTACAGGAGTAATTTTTCAAAGTGGTAGAAATAGCCTAAACCCTTAACAAAAATCTAAATAGCTTTGCCTTTCCTCTCAGTAATCCCCAGTGTTTTAAAATTTTTTTTAGTGATCTCTACTGGCAAAAGTCAATCCCAAAAATGTTTACTACAATATTTATTTCTTCTATAAAAATTTACTAAATTCCCATATGTCCCAGGCACTATGTTAGACACTGGAAATATGGCATATAAGCTAGACAAAGTGTCTGCCTTTAAGATGTTTTCATTCTTGTAGGGAGAGATAATGAACTAATCAATGAAAAACAAGAAAAATATTGAAGAGTGATAATTTCTAGGCAGTGAATAAAAATAGTGTGATGTAATAGAGACCCTTTTGCTACTTTGGATTGAGCGGCTAAAGAAGATCACTGCATTATTTGCAATAGCAGAAAACTGTAAATAACCCAAACGCCCATCAATTGTGATACACAAATCCAACAGAATACTCAGCAACCGTTAAAAGATTCAGATAGATCTATAAGCGTGGATAGGGAAATCTGCAAAATAGACTACAAACTGAAAAAAGTCAGGTAAGGACAGAGCATATTTGAGGCTAAACTTCTTAAATTAAATATTTAGATATGGGCAGATGTATCAAGAAATACTCCAAAATGGTCAACAGTGATTACATTTCGGAAGTGGTTACAGAGGGGTGGGGAGGTTCTATATTCCACTCAACCCATCCTTGAGATTGCGTCTGTATGTGTGCATGGCTGGACATATTCCTTTCACTCAAACATTCCAATTTTATTTTTAATATAAAAATAAAAGCCAAATCAGTATGACAGAAAATATGGGCCTTCTATTCTTGGTCTATCTGAAACTGATATAATCCTAACTTACAGACTTAATATATCGACCTCCCACTTAGAGAAAGCAATAATAAAATGGCCATGTAAGAAAGAACTCTTTGCAGATAACATTTGTCTTAACGTTAGACATGGCACAGCCATCTCTTGTGGCTCATAAAATTCCCCAGTCAGCTTTTATTGATAAAAGTTGGCTCACCCGCTCTCTGTAAGGTAAAGATGAGGATAACTATTCCTGCTTCCTCTTTAACCCACTCGTGAAAACTAGGCAGGACAATTCAAATCCACTCAACAAAGGGAGTAACAACTGCGTCTTCTCCTACTATGACTTAAAATCAAACACCCATGCCACAGAGGAATTCCAGATCTCTCAAGCGGTTATTTAATAACTACCAATAGTCCTGTGTGTTCATGTCCCTAAATTTACTAGTAAAATTAAAATCTTTAAAAAGAGCTGCTACAATTCAAAAAGAAAAAGTACTTCAAATGAGTTTTCCATGACAAATAAGTCTAATTACTGTGTGACATTTTCCAGTCAGGAGTGAAGACTCTTTTTCCAAAATGAGCAAACCAAATCGTATCTTCATCTTCACGTTATGAGACATTTCCAGTTGTACGTTTGATAAATAGGGAGGGTAACAAGGTTGGAACACCATCAGATTTTAAAATTAAACAAATGAGCCTCATTTTGAATTGCTTACCTAATGCGGCAAGACTGTCTTGCTCCTGACTCTTTCCCAAACAGGTCATCATTTCTGAATATTTTTCATTCCACCAAGGATTATACTTCAAAACCTGTTCAATGGCCTCATCTTCAAAAAAGTCAGCTCTGGAAAAAAACATTGAATGGGCTTGTTACATAGAATTAGGTTGGTTTCATTTTTTTAAATTTTATTTCATCTTATCACTTTCACACTAGAAAAATAGGTTGTTAATTCAAAGTACTTTTCAAGGAAAGACCAAGCCCTGTATTTACTCTCTTTGTAGTCACCAATTACCATAAAACAAAAGGTAAGCAGGTGACTAAAGGGATATTTGATGTTTCTGAAGGCCCCTGGAGCCCCACCGTAGATGCATTGTTTTTAGCATGTGCATTCATATTTTCTACCTAACCAACATGCGATCTCTTTTACTTGGCTATGCTAATCTTAAAATTGATGATTTTATAATGATAAGTGAAAGCAAGGGGTAAGGGGTATGGTATGTATAATCTTTTTTTCTCTATTATCGTTTTATTTCTTTTTCTGATGTCTTTTTATTTCTTTTTCTAAATCGATGCAAATGTTCTAAGAAATGATGAATATGCAACTATGTGATAATACTAAGAATTACTGATTGTATATGTAGAATGGAAAGATATCTTAATGTTCTTTTGTTAAGTTTTTTAATTAATAAAAAAAATGAAAAAAAATTGATGATTTTAAACTTTTGAAAAAGAAAAAAGCAACCTAGGTAGAGAAAAGAAAAATTTTCCTGTACTGTATTTCCTCAATTTTAACTTAAAAAATAACAGCTACATTCAAAATATACCTCTCACTCTTGGAGGACACTTATTCAGAAATTATGCTTTCTTGCATTCAAAATTGGAAATTGGGATTTCTGGGAAAAGAATGACAAAAAAGTATAATTTATGATGAAAAATTCATTTATAGCACTACTTCAGTTAATTAGAAACTCAAAGAATTGATTGTTCTGATAAATTGAGCTTTCTAGCAGATAGTTTTATGACCTTAACTGCTTTTTTTTTTCAGCTGAAATGCTGAACTCTTTTAAAATTAGAAGGATCAGAGATAACACTAAGTTCTTCATATACGCCAGGCACACTGCTAAGTTCTCTTCATTTTTTCCTTCACCGACTTCTCCTGTCATCACCATGGGCGGGAGGGACTATGAATTCCTCATCTCACACGGGTCGAAGCTGCAGCTCAGAACAGTTGTGTACCTGGCCAGAGAACCAGTAAGAAGTGTGGCCAGGATTTGGTCCCACTTGAGACTTACTTCACAATCCCCACTCTTACACAATTTAAATACTCCATTTTTATTCCTGAGGAAATAAAGTTCATATTGCACAAAACTAAATAGTTAATACAATGGAATGGTAACTCTCAAACTAAATAGTTAATACAACGGAATGCTAATTCTCTATCTCAGTTTCTATCAGGTGCACAAGTATTTGAAAGCAGGATGAAGGAGGTGCTTTATAAATGAATCCTGCTAAGAGTTTATCTTATTTGCTGTCTTTCTTTTTAAAGTGAACAAAAACTTTTTTTTAATTTTTATTTTTAAATACCAAAAAACACCAAACAAACACAAACATTCCTATTTTGATCATTCCATTCTACATATATAATCAGCAATTCAAAATATCACCACATAGCTGCATATTTATCATCATGATCATTTCTTGGAACATTTGCATCTATTCAGAAAAAGAAATAAAATGAAAATAGAAAAAAAAAATTATACATACCATACCCCTTACCCCTCCCTTTCACTGATCATTAGCATTTCAAACTAAATTTATTCTAACATTTGTTCCCCCTATTATTTATTTTTATTCCATATGTCCTACTCATCTGTTGACAAGGTAGATAAAAGGAGCATCAGACACAAGGTTTTCACAATCACATAGTCACATTGTGAAAGCTATATCATTATACAATCATCTTCAAGAAACATGGCTACTGGAACACAGCTCTACATGTTCAGGCAGTTCCCTCCAGTCTCTCTATTACATCTTGATTAACAAGGTGATATCTACTTAATGAGTAAGAATAACCTCCAGGATAACCTCTCAACTCTGTTTGGAATCTCTCAGCCACGGACACTTTGTCTCATTTCACTCTTCCCCCTTTTGGTCGAGAAGGTTTTTCAATCCCTTGATGCTGAGTCTCAGCTCATTCTAGGGGTTTTCTCAATCCCTTGATGCTGAGTCTCTGCTCATTCTACGGTTTCTGTCCCACACTGCCAGGAAGGTCCACACCCCTGGGAGTCATGTCCCACGTAGAGAGGGGGAGGGTAGTGAGTTTGCTTGTTGTGTTGGCTGGAGAGAGAGGACACATCTGAATCTGAGCAACAAAAGAAGTTCTCTTGGGGGTAACTATAGGCCTAATTTTAAGTAGGCTTGACCTATCCTTTGTGGGGTTAAATTTCATATGAACAAACCCCAAGACTGGGGGCTCAGCCTATAGCTTTGGTTGTCCACACTGCTTGTGAGAATATCAACAATTCAACTTGGGGAAGTTGAATTTTCCCCCATTCTCACCATTCCCTGAAGAGGACTTTGCAAGTACTTTTTTATTCACTGATCAAATCACTCTGGGATTTATCAGGGCATTATTCTGGACAAACCAACAAAATCTCATGTCCTACTCAAGGTTCCATGTACTTATGGTGTTCAATTAAGCTGTCTACGTAAGTTTATTAGGAAACGTGAACAAAAACTTTTAAACTGAGGTTCTACTATAGACTTTCATCCATGAATCAAAGTGTTTCTCTAAGAAAAGAGTTTCAAAAAGGTTAAGTAATGAAAGGAAAGTCATTGGCTAAAATGCTAAATAAGTCATTTTAAAGTACTGACTTTGGGCGGTGCAATAGTGGCTCAGTGAAAGAATTCTCACCTGTCATGCCGGAGACACGGGTTCGTTTCCTGATACCTGCCCATGCAAAAAAAAAAGAAAAAAGAAAAAAACAAAAACAAAAACGTACTGACTTTGCATCATGTTCCAAGCTCCAAGCTAAGCACAGTGGTTGCACTGAAGACATAGGCCATCCTGGCCTCAAAGAACTTACAGTCCCATAAGAAAGTCACATGATTACAACATAGCATCCATCCTATGATCCAGACAGCACTAGATCCTATGGCAAAATAAAATCGGGACAATAGGCAAAATGTTCCTGGAGAAAATGTTATCTGAGCCAACAACTGAATGATAATTAGCAGTTAACCCTATTTTAAAAAAGGGATGGGAATTTGTTGAAGAGTGCTTTTGAAAACTACCCCTTTTTTCTTTTTTCACTTTGTATATATGTCATATTATACAATAAAAAAAAGTTAAAAAAAAGTCCCCCAAAGAATAAAATGCATTTAACTATAAGCTTACAAAAGTTAAAATTTTAAATAAAATAATTAAAATTTTTTAAAAAGCGTCGGGGAGGGGAGGATGGGAGAGTATTCTGGGTTCCTAGCACAGGCTGGGAAACAAGGGACACTTAAGAATTAAAAAAAAATAAAAGTTGTGAAAATAGTTTGCTGTGGCAATCATGACCTTGTAAATCATCCTAAGAATATGGAGGATTTTTATCCCTAAAAACAAATGAACTTTTCCAAGGGTTTGACATAGGGGGCTGACATCAGTGTGTTTTAGATACACCAGACTCTCAGCAGTTTGGAAAATGGCTTAAAGGGACAAGCCTGAAGGAACAGAAATAATGGTGGCCTAGAAGAGGGTGGCGGCAGGAGCAAAGTGAATGGATGTGACATATATTTAGAAGCTAGAATCCTTAAGATGGAGGGGCTGAGGGAGCTGGGGGAGTTAAGGCTGGAGTCCAAGATTCTGGCCTGAATAACTCAATGGACAACAGCACCCTTTGTGGAGACAGGAAGACAGGAAGCTAACAGACATGAGTAGAGAGAGAATGACTTCTGTTTGGAATAGGCCTTTAAGGACATGTGAATAGAGACCTGTCCAGCAGGCAGTTGGATGTACAAGTCCGAGGCTCAAGAGAGACATGGGAGTTGTAAGCATTTAGCCAGTTATTAAGGCCCAAGGAAGAGGCCAGATCTCCCAGGGAAAACCAGCACAAGGGGAGAAAAGGGCCCTGGGCAATGGAATGCTGAGCACACTTTAGGCAAGCATAGTAGTAGAAGAGCTCATTTGAAAAGATGCTGGGTTTTTTTTTCCCTGGGAGGGGAGAACCTGGCTTTGTGAAAAAATACTATTTCTACCACCTCCACTCCCCACCAAAAAATTTCAAAATATTTAATGATGCAGTCAAAACAACATGAAATATAACAAGGGAGCACTGAGGGGAGCTTCCAGGGCTAGTCTGGGAGGGAGTGCAAGGGTAAGTAATTAAAGTTCTTTAGCCAAAGTGGGGCAGGAGGAGAAAATAGCCGCAAAAGGATACCATGAGTGAAAAACAGGACATGAGAAATGGTGTGGTATGGGCAGGGAAGCGTACGTGTTTATTATGGTTGCACCATAAAGTGTGCGCAGGGAGTGAGTGGCAAAAGAGAGGTACAGAGCCAGGCAGGGTCCAGACTGGAGGACCCCCAGGCTAAGGAGTTAGGAGCTTATGCTGTAAGTACAAGGAGACCCAAGTAAGGGATTCAGCAGATTTTCATTTTCAGCACATGAGACATCACACTGGTGGTTTCATGGTTGATGGATTTGAAGAAGGCCAGACCAGAGGTAGAACAACCAGTCAGGCAGTTAGGAGAAGGCTGCAATAAGCCAAGCAAAGTACGATGGCTGAAAATAATAAAGAGATCAATGGTACAACTTCAGGATTGATTGGATGTGTGGGATAACAAAGTAGCAGTCCAGGATGAAAACCAGCTTTCTAGACTGGGTGACTGGAATGGAAAATGAGGCACTCAACCAAGTTAGAAAATTCAGGAAGACTTTACAGGTAAAATGATGAGTTCAGTTTTGGACATATTAAAATAGAAGAGTCAGTGCCTGCCCAGTCCCTCTAACAACCCTCAAGTTGCTTTTTCTTAACAGCACTTATCACAATAGAAATATTGTCTGCTTCCCTCACTAAAATGGCAGCTCCACGAGTACAAAGATTTTGTTATACTACTTATAATGGTGTCCTTTGTGCCTGTGATGTTGCCTGGCACGCAGTTCATTCAAACAAGCATTTGTTGAACAAATAAATGCATAAATAAAAGAATGAGTAAATGAAATTTTATTCTAACTTTTTTTCCTAAGCCCGGTGTTTTGAATAGAAAGGCACAATGGCAGTATGTGAGTATCTTCCTAGCTTCACAATTACTGCTTGGATTCTTGGGAAGCTCACGGTAAGCTCACTTACTTTTCGTTAAGTCCAAAAGTTTGAGCTATCTACCATCTCTTTTACAAATTTAGGGCAGTGAAAAATTATCACAATGTAAAACGACAGCCTAAATGTTATAATTTTTGTCACTTTTCTTGCCTCACAGATATTGAGAATGCTGACAATTATTTTACTATTTCCTCACAAAGAAATACACAGGCAAGATTTTATGAATTAGTTAAGATTAAAAAAAATAATATGCCAACTTCAAAAAAAAACAAAACAATTTGCTTTGGGAGGGTACAAAAACACTCTTTAAATAGAAATAGAAAGGCTTGGGTATAATAAGTAAAACAGAAAATATTATTACAGAATAATTCAAGATGTTTTTAACATATTCTATTATAAAATTTAATCCAAACGGGATTAAAATAGCAAGAAATGAATAATCAAAAAACAGTTTTTATCATCATCTACTACATGCTTAGGATTCTGCTGGCTGCAGAACATAAAAAAATCACAAATTTACATTCAGATTTGACAGTAAAGGATCTCAAAAATAATAATAACCCAAGTTATTTACATGTGATTTTCAAACGCATAAATTTTCTATACAATCAGTTTACCTCATCTACTATGTTTCGCTTGGGGTGAATTAAAAGCAGATTTCTTCAAGCCTAAAAAACCCTAACAGAAAGAGGTGAAATAATGACTTAAAAGGAGAAGTCAAACAACTAAAAAATGTGTAATATATTATGTTAATGTAACATGTAAGGGGTAAGATATTACATATCACATATATATATTACATGTTTATGTAATATAGTACACACAATGTATTACTGACCTAAGAATTTAAAGTAAGTCTTTTTCCTTCACTAACAACAACAAAAAAGTGCTGAGCTAAAAAATTTTCAACTGAAAATTTTGAAGAACCTGATTTTTGTTTCATTTAACATTAAAACCTTTGGTTGAGTAAGTCAGTAACATAAATAATGAGTAAAGAGTAGCACAAAAATTACAATCAGCCAGTCTTATTGCTATCAGAAAAGTCACAAAGAACCTTTACCTCATGACTTCCACTTTCCTGATTTAGCCCATGACTAAATTTAAAACACTTGCATAAAAACTATCCCTGGAGAAATGGAAAGAATATTTCATGCATACTATTAAAGAAAATGAGCTTCTGGATAGAAACACAGAAGATGGAGAAAAATAAGGCTACTTATAATATCACACTTCTAACTATAAATTCCAATTTCCTAATTCTCTCAGGTCATATAGTTATTCTTCTAGCTTGAAAGAGAAGCGATAGGCAGTTCTTCTAATTAAGCTCCCTCCCACTTGAAATCTCAGTCCTATAAAGCTCATTCTGTTTTCATGCTTGTCCAAGAAATTTGCTGACAATGAAATTTCCACTTTAAATATTCAGCATGATTTTAAATGGGTTTCTTGAAATTACTCTTCAGTGGACCTTTAAAACCACAATTGGAGAGATAAAGGTAATTAGAAATGGCACTGTAAATGGAGTTGGATCTCTCAGATGTCCTCCAGAATATAATATATCCTGCTCTTATCCAGTTTCTCTTATGATCTTGAATAGTTCAAACATTTGTCACTACACATCATTCAATGCATTTGCACATCACAAGATATATTTCTGCCATTCCAATTAGCATCCTACTGTGTCACAGGAGAGAGTATGTTAATCACAAGTGCAACCCAGCAGTTACACTTAAATAGTTTGCATGAAAAAGAAATACAAAACAGCCAAGTGGGAGACTCTTTCAAGTCCTGGACAAGCCATTTAGTAGTGGTGTGACCTTGGGCAAGTCCCTTAACCTCTTTTCCTTATCTGTTGTGAAAACTGAATTAAATAATCATGTCAGAGCACTTGATAAGCAGGAAGCACTATACAAATATAAAGATAGGATTATCATAGCTGCATCTAACTGTTTATAAATTGTTGGCCCAGAGCTGGGGAAGAATCATTGAGGTCTCCATCATCATAGGACACACATCCCGGGAGAGCCAAGAAGCCCCAGAGGCCAGGTGACAACTGCCTCTTTGCAAGATGTGCTGCTCTCCTGGTCAGTGAGAGACCTCACCATCTGCCCATCGAATGACTACTTATCAGCCTATTATCTGGATAAGTGCCTTAAGCATACAGAAGCCTAGTAGTGACATATCACAGCAAAGGTGCAATTAGTGCAGGACCAGGTGGGAAATAGAGCAAAACTTAAAATTATTCTCTACCATGGAGAAAAATTATCTGTTAATTTGGAAGAAATCCTTGATTATAGGTGGTGGGGCTAGCATCAGTGCAAATGCTAGGAAGATCCAGTATCAGCCAGGAAATACAGTACCTATAGATTCAAATTCTTAAAGACCCTGACATATTTTCATTTATATATACTATTATTCAAGACAGAAAGTCTACTTAAAAGAAGTATAAATATTCTCATGAATTTACTGTTCTATTTTTCAGCCTGACAAGCACATAACTCAAGTATGTAGAAGAGTTCTGCTGCTAAGAGGGACAACTACGAAGCAACACCTTACAAAGATCACAGATATACAATGGTGGTAGGTTAATTTGAACGTCAATTTAGGTTTTGAGCTGTCATCAATTTCTAGAGTTCAAAAAGAACACAGCACAGTTAAAAAGACATTCCAATTATTAAAAAAATTCCAAGTAAATTATTTAATCCTTAAAAAAATTTCATACTCACAGATAATGGTCAGGATCAAATTTGGCCAGCTCAGCAGCCAGGCGTTTCTGCCTTCGCTCAGCTGCAGGAGTGAAATCTGGATCCCTGATATCAATAACATCATTCAATTCATCCTAAGGACACACAGAAAGAAAGAATAATTGCTATCTCCTATTTTAGCATTCAAATATTAAATTTTGCAGAAAATATCAAAACACAGGATCAATCTGTTTGATCAATACTACCTACGAAATTTATCCAGCAAATATTTGTAAGGCACCTGGAAAAAGCCTTCACATAAATTATCTCATTTAATCTTCACAATAAACAAATCGATTAGCATCATCTTTACTGAAATGTGTACACGCCAATGTACGTGTTAACTAAGCTGTAGCCTACAGAACAAATACACATTACGAAAACTGCCTAGGAGAGTTGATCAGGAAAGACGTGTGTGAAGAGGAGAAACAAGGATGGCCTGCTGCCCGGCCCGGCCTTCGGGCGCTGATGGGTGCCCATGGGTCTGCACCTCTGCCGCTGCCCTAAGACTGCTGATGCTGCCGCCACCACAGTGTCGCCAGTGGCCTGGCCTCCAGCAGGATGAGTGTGGCACCAGCTCAACTACTAGATCTGCCTCTTGGGGTCAAGCTGCCTGTAATCCCCAGAAGCAATAATATTTTATACTACAAATTTAAGTGAAAAGCTTTATCAACCTTCTTATGATCTTAATCTGACTGATTCTTATTGTTGACTTCTGGAACCAAACTATCAAAGTCTACACGATTCACATTTAAAGGCACATTATAAGAGAAAAGATACCCTAAGGAGATTAAAGAAGGGGGGCTGCGTCACCAGCAGTAATAAAGTCATATGTACCTTAAAGGAACTGAGTCAGTACAGGCAGTACCTGACGACTTTAAAACTAGACTTTGAAGGAAACTATATAAGAGACAAAAAATGACTGAGAGTAAATAAATTGTATGAAGCAAGAGAGCCTTGGAATCTTCTGATGCAGCACAGCTCTAGGAATGACTGTTACAGGAAGACAAACAAATAATTCCGGACCAAGATATACTGCTGAAGCACAGATATTTAGCTATGTTTACTAGAGAATTGGACAAGGTTGAGTACACAGCAGAAAAATGGAGCATTCTATGGATGAAGGGAGAAAAAAGACGACAC